>CATIWF010171660.1:0-34539 GCA_949630135.1 Balakata baccata
TTTGTAGCCAATAAACGCGACAATCTTGCTATACAACAACAAAATGTTTCTTATGGAAGATATGATACCTTCTGCAAATGAAATGGAGGGAGTTCAAAACCAAAACTCCCTTCAACTTGCCCTTTCAAACTAACCACTCAAATGATTTATATAATTACATTTTATGCAGCTAATATGGATGAATTCTGCTTGTCAATTTCTTCATTCAGATGCAAGGAGTTCATAACAGATATTTTCTGCAGTTCATATCTATACGTTGGCAATGGAGATCATGTCGAGTCCATACTTTTTGGAGGATTCACATAAGTTGGCATTGGAGATCCTTTGGGGTCCATACCTTTAAAGGATTTCATACGTTTTGGCAATGGAGATTCTCTGGGATCCATATTTGAAGGGGAATTCATTTGAGACGGCGATGGCAATGGAGATTCCCTTGGAGACACATATGGCGAATATTCATTGTGTCTCAACGGAGACCAGGAAAAAGGACTTGACATAATGTTTATATCTGATAGGGAGGGACTGGTTCCATATTTAGTACCTGGGAGCTCTTCTAAAATTGCTAAAACCTCAGCCATTCGTGGCCGGAGTTTAGCCTCACTGATACATTGAGAAGCAAGAAGTGCGACCATGAATGCTTCTCTCTGTGGGTACTGGCCCTGCAAATTGGTATCCATAATTCGGAACAACTTGCGCCTATCGCCCAAATATGGTTTTGCCCAATCCACTAGGTTCTGCTCTAACCCAACTTTTGTTTTGTCAAGAGCACGGCGACCTGTCAGCAACTCCAGCAGCACAACCCCAAAGCTGTAGACATCACATTTTGCAGTTAGCCTACCTGCTCACCAGCATAACTATGCAGTTAGTATACTTTGGGATAATGTTTGAGAAACTGAAGATATACTTATCAGAACAAGTACTCGGTTTTTCTAAGAAATGTAGAAAAATCAGTCCGTATAATAATAATAGCATGTCACATCACCAGATGTGAATTATTTCTTTCATGTAAATTTATATGAAACTCATATCAACACTTCAACTATTTTTCTGTTGTAAACAGCAAATAAACAAATGATCTTGGGCAAAATTCAATTTAAATTCATGGATCTCCGAAATGGGTGCTAGATTAATGGCAAAATTAAGGCTAGAAACTCAGAAAGGAGGGTAGAGGAAAACTTTTAACAAGCAGACAAGCCAACCTGTAGCAATGTATTCAGGAGCAGCATAGCCTTGAGTACCCAGGACTTGAGTGGAAACATGAGTACGATCTCCAGTAGGGCCTGCTTTAGCTAAGCCAAAGTCTGAAAGTTTTGCATTGAAGTCCTGCTTGCATAGCGATGTAAGATAAATTCATAATTAATAAAGCTTAAAAGGACAAGATCACATTAGACAGAACTTCAAAATCCTGTGTTTGATTTCATATGCTGATTATAAAGCAGAATTTATATTATATTATCTTAGCAATTGTCATTAGCCAACATACTGAATCTAATAGGATGTTAGATGCCTTAAAATCACGGTATATAATTTGCTGGTCGGAGTCATGCAGGAATGAGAGCCCTCGAGCAGCATCTATGGCAACTTTGATCCTTATAGCCCAAGACAGTGGTTGGGCACCACCTGCAATTAACACAGTTTCATATGTGAGAAATGAATGCATGCTAATTTATAGGGATAGAACACGTACTAATAATCATGCAGCAACTTATTAATTATTTTAGCGGATATAAATATGTATTACTCTTCAACAGATGATTCTCCAGGCTGCCTTTAGGCATGAACTCGTAGACTAAGAGCCGGTTTTCACCTTCCAGGCAGTATCCGATAAGTTTGACAAGATTGTGATGATGAAGTTGACCAAGATAATTGACCTCAGACTGCAACCAACACACAACTGTAATTGGCTCTAACCATATATTTTCAATATAAAAAGAATCACTTGCGGACAGAAAAAAAGATGGAAACCCACCAACCACTCCTTATGACCCTGTAAACCATCTGCTTTAAGTTTCTTGACAGCAACTGGCATCCCCTGTCCAGGCCTTGCAGGACCAAAGGTTTGCTCATCAATCCACCCCTTGTAAACATCACCAAATCCTCCTTCCCCAAGGAGATTATCGGATCGGAAATTTCTAGTAGCATTCTTAAGGTCGCTAAGTGTGAATTTTTTCAAATGCGGAGATGATAATATGTCCCCTTCGGATCTTGGAGAAGGGGGGCTTTTAATTATTTTCTTTTCAAAGTTAGCTTGAACTTTCAAAGACGAAAGAGGTGAATGACGTTGGCTTTTATCAGAAACACGGTTAACTCCTGTAATAGAAATATCTCAACAATGTGACTAAAAAGAGTACAGTTAAAAAGAAAAAATAATTGAAGATATACGCATTCAAGAAGCATGCCACAAAAGATGCACATGCACATTGTTACATCCCACATCGGATGGACCTGGGGGATGTCCTGGACATATAAGCGGGTGCGCTACACATCCCTTTGAACGCACTTTTGGGGGAAAGAGTAATGACCCGTGACATTATGCATCGAATTTTGGGAACCTTAGATTCCTAAAAAGCAAATTAATAACAATTAAGAATAAAGATAAACATTATCTAAAAAAACCAAGAAAAAGTGGAGAAAACAAAAGGAAGAAGAAAGATTGATGGAATAATCATAAAAAACTGAATTAAATTAACAATCAAAATTGACTAAAATCCTCAATAAATTTTAATCCAATTAATGTCATTTTGATGATCAAAATTATGAGATTAATCAAAAAATATATATGAACACAAGACATTACCACAACAAGTGTGTGATTATGCTTGCAAACAATTTTAACAAAATTCAAAAAGATTCTTATAGCCTTTTAGTTGGCTCCACTTCAATTCCACAACCTCAAAAGCCAACCAACTTCCACCCCCCCATGTGTTAAGGTCCCCATTCCATTTTGTTTTCATGTTTAAGTGCTTGTCTTTGCTGTTGTTTCTTTCCTTCTTCCTCACCCATTTCTTTTTTCTTTAAAAAAAAAAGAGAAAATCCTTCCTTAATCTTGAGTTATTAAAAGAGAAGAACATGATTAAGAGATTATAACTCAATTGACAATACATACTGAATTTGTTAAGAAGAGCTATCGGATTAGAACCTCCACTAAATATATTATTAAACAATGAAGAATTTTAATGATGAGTGAACTCAGATATAATAGAATTATTCTGGTATTGTAAAATGGACGAATATATTTGTGGGGTTTCTTTTTTATAGAAAAAGGGGCATGTGATCTAGGGGGATCTTGGCCTCAACAGGGCATTGAAATTTTTAGGAATTTGTGGGGCTCTAATGGGGTTCAAAAGAAACAACAATGGAAAATCATCACCACCCCTTTTGCACGTTACCCCCTCGTGGGCATATCGTAATCGTCCTTGGTACGATTTGAGAACAATTGACAAGTACCTGACAGTTAGTGAGCCCCAATTTCATCCCCTTTTTTCATACCCTTACAAATAAAAAAGAAAAAAAAAATTACTTGGACATTTTAACAAACATTTGATGATCAATTTTGATGCTTTCATTTATAATTGAATTAGGTTTTATTAGTTCATGAGAACCAAGAAATTATACACACATGACTGCTGTTTCCCAATTGCCATTATAAATTTGATTCAAAATATATTTTTTGATGCATACATGGTGCTGGGTTATGCAAATTTCTTTTTTTGTCATTACGGAGACTCGAACTCTATTGAGAAGGAGCTGGACTCATTTGTGCCAAGAAGATACTATGTCCTAGGCTGGGTGATGCAATTTTTATACTAAAAGTTTCTCTTTTCTTATAAAAGTCAAATAAGGTTATTATTAGTAGGCTAGAACTTTTAGATTCTTTATTTTGGGTCTCTAGGACTATTCTAGCATGCCATATATGTGGTTTCAAAACATGTGAATCAGCCTAGCTTAAATACTAGCTCTCAATCTATCTCATATATTTACTTTATACCTAAAATTAAAGACTCTATTTACCTTTTTTTTTTTTTTGAGAGAATTAACATTAACATTATAAAATTTGAAGCCAAAAGGAATGCTAAATATCTATTCTCCCTTAATTAGAGGTTTTAATTTCAATCATATACATAAAAATTAAACTTGAAAATGAACAGTTTATACTCTTAATAAGCACAAATCCATATTACAGAACTCTTAGAAACAAAGAGATTTACCCATAAGAATAGCAATAAAAAGGGTAATGACTAGTCAAGTTTTGGGAAGGTCATTTTGAAATATAGGTGAACTTCCTACATGTGTATATAAAACTTACTTTGCCTATCTAATACCGATATTCTTAATGTAATTAATACTATTAAACATTGATTAGTGCTCTTTCCTAGACACCAACCATGAACATGGGAAGGGTCAGTGTATTTCAAGGTTTCTCTTGGCAAACATTCTTAAACTATTCAAAGTTGCATTGAGCACATAACAATCTCCATTGGTCAACTTAAAAAGAAACAACAAGCAGTATTTAAATCATATATATATATGCAATCTTGACATGGATCATGAACAATGATTAAACCTATAATCAATAATTTCCTAACTTAATTAGCCATGGTAGACCAATAACATGCAGTCCATTATTTTCAACACAAAGTAATTAAGCAAACATCGAAGCATGTTCCTCTGTGATAGTAGGATTAGGTCAATCATTCATGCAGATCTGATCATATGTATATAAATATCATTATTATAGTTGATATTAGTAATAATTAATTATTTTTATTTAGTTATTTTAGGACTGGTAGCATGTGTTAGATGCCTCCTAACCCACCTACTCACATGCTCTTCTCGGTTAAATTTTTTAAGGTAATTACCTTTAAAAGACATTGATTATCTCTCAAAGTTGAAGAGTATCTAACAAACTGAACTATGATTTAGGTTTTGACTGAAATCTGTGGATTTGTTGAAAACAAAACTGTGGATTAATTTTGACTGAAATATATGGGCAGGGTCACTGTATTTAAAGCAAGCGTAAATCTATCTATTGATCAAAAAATTAAAGAAAAAAAAAATCATTCACAGAAAATTGATGGGAGCAAGGTTATTAAAACCAGTTCGGTCAATAAATCGGAAAAGGTAGCAGATCACAGATTTAATGTTGAATCACAGTCGAACCAGTCTATGTAGTATTTTCATAAAATATAACATGTTTCATATATAATAAAACATAATATGTCTCATATATAATAAAAATAAAATATAAGTTATTGGAAATTATTTCTAGTATACAAAAGTAATATAACATGTTTTATATTCTCTTTTTTTGTATTATTTTTAAAAAAAATTATATTTCATATATTTTTATAATTGAATGTTTAATTAAATGTAAATGTAACATATAACTTGAAAATACAATCAATCAAAAATTTCAAATTGTAAAAGAAAAGTAATATAAAAAAAAGAAAAAAAAATATATAAAGTGAACAATCTCACATAGAAAAAAATAAAATGACATAGCATTTTATAAATAAATGTGTGTTAAACCATCAAAAATATATTTATTTTAATCAATTTAACTAGTTTGTAGTTAATTTATCTAATTTTAGGGTCAATTTTTTGGTTAAACCGGTTGAATTGGCTAGATTGGACCAAATTTAATAAATAAATTTTTTTTGCAAAAAATTTAAAAAACCTGAAAAAACCGGTTGGGTCAACTAGTTAACGGGTTGACTGCCGATTTTTCTTCCGGTTCAATTTCCCTCCGGTTTTCTACCTAAAAACCGACCGGCTTGGTAATCGGTTTCTAATTGAACCGGTCGGGCCGGTCTGGTTTTCATAACATTGGATGAGAGTATAAAAATTTGAAAAAATTACTATTTCAGAAAATTGATGGAAGTTTAAAAATTTTAAAAAAATTACTATTTATCTTCTGATATTTAATATATTACATTATTATTACTCTAAGGTTTACAAATTATACTATTTGATATATTTGTTTTATATCTGTTAAAATATATAATCATTCTATTAAATTTTAAGGCGTTAACTATTAGTCAAAAAAAATATTTTTTTTGTTCAGGGTATTAGTATAATATGTCAAATTTCAAGGAATATTAATATAATAAATCAAATTTGCAGAAAGTACTAGTATATTATGTCAAAATTTAAGAGTTATTAGTACAATAGATCAAACTTACAAGAGATACTAGTATAATATATCAAATTTTGGAGTAAATAGTAAATTTCTATTTATCATTTTACCACAATCTAAAATTTTTTAACATAAAATCTAATTGAATGATGTATTAGTAAAATATGATAAAATAAATGAGACAAATCATATAATTTTAAGTCTCATCTTATATGGTAAATAATAATTTTTTCAAAAATTTTGATGGTGAGAGCAAAAAATAGGTTATCCCTCACACAATATAGCTTAAAGTTCACCGAGTCTCCTAATTAATGAAAAAAAAAACAATAAAGCACAAATTACTTTTTCTGGGGATTGAGGTACTAAATGTAGTCAAATTGTTAAACCATGAGCACATTGCTATAATTTTAAATCCTTAAAAGCACTTGTTATAGTCAAATTACACAATCAACCAAAATCTCTCTTAGCATCTTAGATTAGACTTGGCTGCCTAAATGTGGAAAAACTGTCTAATTAAAGTGGTTTTGGTATATGCTGAATTTATTTATATCATTGATTGATTAGTAAAAGAAAAGGCAATCATATGTCTGAAAAATTTTGGTTTGAAGAATGAATTGATATAATTTGAAATTAATTTAGCAATATCATTACTATATGAGTAATGTCATATAATCTAACTTATTTGTACCGTTATTTACGGTCTTATATTATTGGATGAGAAGTATTAATATTGTACTGCATGCTGAGCAATTTGAATTTATTAATAGAGAAGTACTAATATTTTAGTTCATGCGGACAGAAAGCAGTATAAGAATAGGTAGGTCAAATAATATTTTTCATATCACTATTATGTAGACTAAAGACTACTCAATTATTGATAAATAAAGACAAAATCACTGCTCATCAGTACTGATGATGCCCTATTATCTGGTCCAATATGTTGGGTAATCAGGCAGTTGGTTGGTTGCCCATTTCCTCTATTCCATGAGAGGCATAGGACTATCCATATTCTCAAATCAAACCCATTTTTCCTTGAAGCACTCTTCTCTTGTAGCCCATTGGTCAAACAAAGAAACAACCATTCACATTGTCATGCTTCTAAAGAAAGTAATCATTATTTATATGATGAGATATAGTAAATGAAAATGAGGAAATTAAAGGGTATTATTAATTATCTCATAAATCTAAGTTTTCATGCCTTAATTAGCAGCATCCTACATGCTGTATTGTTAAAAAGTTGTAATAATTAAACTAATAAAGCCCATTTTCATTTTTCAACACTATAAAGATGAGATTTTTGATTCTTTGATTTCTATCATGCAAAACATACTTAACCACTTTGATTGTGTCTGGATTCTGTGCTGGAATTTGATCGCTTTCCTTTCCATTACAAATACCCACTTACACTTAGTCTACATTAAAAATTTGTACCATAGAATTTTGTTCTTTTTAGAGGTGTTCTCCGATGAGTTTGGTGCGGAATAGACATAATATTCAATCGATGTATAATTAATGGGATTGAAAATTTATCAATAAAATCAAATCAACGAATATAAAAAATCAAATCCGATCCAAACCATAATTACGGATCTAATTGAATCGGTTTGTGATTTGATTGTAGATTGATACAGATTGGATCAGGTTTCACAAGTTGGACAGTTTATAAACATATCTAGTTGCTTTTTTTAAAAAAAAAATTTCTTGGTCAAAGAGCAAATAAGAAAAATTTAAATTCTCACATGTTAATGGTTAATTTGACTTCCAAATATTTATTATGATCAAATTGCCTCAATATTAATTTTTGAACCTAATTAGTACTTAATCTTTAATTTGCGGCTAATTTAGCTCATATAAATCTTCAAAAACTATATATATATATATATATTTTTTTTTTTTTGTCTTAAAAAAATTTATTTTGATTATTGATATTTGGGATTCACTAATAAATTGCAATAGAAATTTATGATATGTAGGGATTTTAAAAGGAGCAACCATACTTTTCTAAATGAAATAGGACAATTGATTATAAATTAAAAATTTATGCACTAATTAAATTTTAAAATGAATTAATCATAACAAAAAAAAAATTCAGAAATTAAATTTAGTATCAAGACACAGATAAGCCTGTTAGGCTAGAATTCCTTGAGATCCAAAAGCTCTCATATCCGGCCCACATTAAGAATGTAAAAAATTTTCTAAAATATTATAAAAATATTTACAATTAAATTTTTTTTTATCAAAAATACTATATTATATATATATATATATATTAAAAAATCATTCAAATATATAAATAAAGTACATATTCAATATATCTTTTATATATTTTAAAAATATTTTAAATATTTCTCGTTATATTTTGATATTATAGGAATATCTTGATATACTTTGCAAACAGCTTAAGTATACCCAACTTTGCAAGTTCAGCTGGAGGATCAAGTTTTGCCAAGTTGAATTCTCTGCTTCGTCTGTTTGCTAGAGATATCAATAGATAAACATTCTTAACCATTTTTTGTTAAACATACTCCGTTTTTCTTCAAATCATGTCATTCCCAACTTCCGTCTAACCCTTTGCTGATTCATTTTCTTTTATATTCTACGATATGCTTTAGGTTTGTGCATCTGAGTCGGTGGGTGGACTCGACAGTGATTTCTCAGTCATAGCTTCCGACTTGGGGTTGGCGTCAAATCGATGGTGGAGATAAATTTAGACTCCATAGATTGCATGAACAAGCAGACCAAATACTTGGAGACATTATAAAAGAACACAAAGCCTGCAAGATTATTCCATCTTCACTGGAAAAAAAAAAAAAAAAATTCTAGGAACGAAGGTTTATGAGGGAAGATGGAAAGTGGAACACAGAGTGTCGATAAGTTTGAAAAAGGATGAGAAGTTTTAAATATTTTAATAGCTTTTCATATACAAAAGAAAATAATATTTTTCAAAATACACCAAATACTAGAAAATAATTTTTTTAAAATTTTATGTATACAACCAAACAACAAAAAATAAATTATTTTCCAATATTTTCTAGAAACATATTATTTTCTACAAATAAACGGAGCCTAAAATTTAACAAATTAATCTCTTTAACTTATATTATTCCTTTTTGTAATTTCTAGTTCCAATATAAGTTATTTAGTTATTCTTAATCCCGACTTAGTTCAAGTTAATCCATTTTAATGGCATGGATTTTTGAACTACTATATTGGGAGGGAGCTTGGAATTGCAATTTTCTCACTGAAACTTTATGTTGGGCAGAGCATGCAGCTGAACTTGATCCATTCTGCAAGTAATATAAAAAAGGTAAATGGTAAGAGAATGTGGTTGAAATTTGCAACTTTCACAACTTTGATATGGAGATTAATGGCAGACAAATGCCAAATTTTTAGCTTACCAGACACGCATGGATATCATTACATCCACACAACAGCTCGCCATTCAGTGTGTCCACAGCTTGGAATGATCCCCCTCCTTCACTCCTCTGCATATATATTAAAAAAAAAACAAAAAAGCATGTAATTCTACTTGTTTTTTACTTCCATCTAATTAGTAATCATTTCGTTGTTAAGATATCCCATATTGACTGGTTATAAGTGTTTCTTATAGTGACTCAGACAATCGTTCCTTTCGTTAACTTAAAAGGGTGAGTTAAGTCCAGAACAATCTCAACATGATAATGGTAATGTTCATTTCTGCAAGTACACTTGTAAGATGTTAGTGTTCCTTATAATGATAGTTCTGTTAATTTGAATTGATCAATCAGCAATAAGGTAAGGTATTGTTTTTCAATGTAAACCTTTAATAGAAGGCTGCAGATGACTTACAGGTCATACCTTGTAATAATTAACAGCAAGAAAATTAGCCCATCTGTTGCCAGCAGCAGCATAACAAGTATGAAGCATATCTATGAGAACTCCTGAGTTGTCAATGCATGTGAGTTCCTTCATAGGAATAGTCCTGAAGTAATTTACCAACACCAGTGATTTACTCTTGTCACTAAGTGCAGGTGACTCTGCTCTGTTAGGACAACTTCCTGCATGCATTCCACCATTTCCATCTGTAGAAAATAATGCTTCAACAAACATCAATGCATGTGACCAAGAAAATGCAAAGACATCTGTTAAAAAACTTCTTACACTGATTTTCAACCATGTACTTCCATTGGTAAGCAATTCCTTCAGTTTTTTCCTTGGATTTAATTGAAGTGAAAACAAGTAGCCTATGGTTGTTTTTCACCATGTCACTCACTAATGGCCAATCCTGACCATTTTTCGGCATTTTCGCCAATGGAAACCAGTATTTCATCAATCCAGCAGCAGTGAACACCTTTGTCAATCCATTAGGTGCTTGAACATAATCTTCTAAAATGATTGTAACAATTTCTGATGGATTTGCTGACAAGAAAACGTCAATTTCCTTCAGGGTCTCAATAGCAGGCCCCTACTACGGAAGAAATATATGAAAACATCTTTGTTTTCAGACTTTCTCTGAAAATTAAGCTAGATAAATAAATAAACTTAGCGAAGAATGAATACACATACAAATGCTGTATAGTCATAACAATGCCCTTTAAATGAATGGCATAACCATACATCTCCTCGAAAGTCATATGTATCGAGCATCAAGGCTCGAACTCCATTCTGAAAAATAATTAATGACAATATAGAAAAGCTTAATTAACAACGAACATCTATCAGCTTGATAAAGGAAGGAGAGAAAAAAAAAAAATCGTACTTTTAGCTGTTGAGTGACAGTGTCTTCCTGATTAGTAACTGTAAGTCTAGGGACTCCAGTGCGAGATGGATATCCATCAATGGCAAAGGCATTGTGGGTTGTCAGGAATGCATATTTGTTGAAAGGCAGAGAATTGTTCTATTCACAAAATGACAATGCAATTGTTAATTAGCCAAGTGAATTCACTGACACACCGTGTAGGCTCATTTAGGTCGATTCCCCTACTAACCAGAATGTTTACACAAGTTAGTACATTGTTAAGTCCTTCTGTATTTATAATGGAACATCACGTGTTTCTTGAATCTTATACACAAGTAATTTTTGAATTTCAAGTAAATAAAAATTAATGACCAAATAATTTTTTTTTTTTTTCTAGTAGAAGTTTGTTTACAGATGTATTAACTCTAAAAGGAAAAATAGCATGAAGTCGCACTCATGGGTTAATCATAAGTCCACATGATGGTGTTTCGAAATCTAAAAATGGGCCGAAACACAGCCTATATATATAACCACCAATCAGCCACATACTCCAAATGGCCAAATGGCTGACTGTGTAAAAACCTTTGGTTGTACATTGCCACTTCCCAAAAGTAATGTTCTTTGATGATAATGTTTATTTTAATGATTGATTGAATGAATCAATACCCATAACTAAAATTGAATAAAGATATCATCATCATCAAGCTTATAAACAAAAGAACAAGAGAGAAAGCAAGACAAGTACCAGAAGCTTGAATTGATTGGTGGCAGCCGATCTTACACATTTAGATGATGAAAATCCTTCAACGCAATAGAAACAATAGAGTCCACCTTCACAATCTTGGTCCGAGGAGCACTTATCTAACAGCTAAAATCATTGAAAACATCATAAAAAGTAGAAGAATTACGATCAGTTAGTTGAAACTATAAAAAACAAGAAAAATAATTAAAAGGGTAACTAACCCCACAAGGTCCTGGAGAGCAAGCAGAAGCAGAAGCAATAATTATAAGCAGCCAGGGTGCGATCAAAATCAAGTTTTGAAAAATACCCATGAAGGGAAAACGAAGGCGGACGCCTAAAAAGATGAACGGGAGTGTCGGAAACCCGAGGATGGGAGTGAAACGATTATATTCTATATTAGGAAGGGAATATGCTAAGATGCCACCAAAGGTGAAAAAGGTTGGCTGTACAATCAGAGTTTTTACATGGACCCTGCTCGATGAGTTGCGGTGAAAAGGAAAGGCAAGATAACCGACAGAATACCTATTTTACGTTTTTTTTAGGCGGGCAACTGGAGGGTTAATTTCACTAACAGTGATTGAGGTAGTTTTTATTACAGTAAAAAAAAAAAATTATTGAATTTTATTTTTGTTTTATTAATATTATTTTTATATTAATTTTTAATGATATATCAACTGCGATATCATATTTTTAGTGATATATTAATTAATATATTAGATTTTAGATGATACATCAACTGTATACATTAGCTTTTCAGTTATTTATATTTGAAAATTGGATAAAAATGACTTTATTGAAATGAAAATAAAATTTAGTAATATTTTTTGAATGAAAAAAATATTTTATGATTTTATTATAATTAAAGCAAAATTTATTAACTATAAATAAATTTAAATTTAAATTATGGCGTTGCATATATTATAAAAATATTAAACTTTTACCAATATTAAATTTTTATAAATGAAAATTTCAATCTTATCAATTGACAATACCTTTTTTAAGTTTAATTAATATATTGAAATTTGAACTTTTCCCCTAGAAGTACAAATGGACTCTAAAATATTTTTTATAAAATGGTTATTGATTTCTATATTAAAAATTGATTTACTTAGTTTTCTTTGTTTTTATTTTAAAAACACAACTAATTTTCATAATAAAAAAACTCAGTCTAAATTTCGGAGTGCAAAATGATATGAAATTAATGAGCTAATTGAATTGGAATTTATTTGATAGTGAGATTATAAAAGAGTACAAATTTTATATAAAGGCTAATTAGACCAATTTTTATCATACAAACTAATAATTTTTTAGTCCCTCTGGGGGATTTACCTGCACCTTTGCCTATTTTATTTTTTTTCTTAATTCAATAATCAGATGAAATCGAGATTGAATTCAAAATAATTTTTTAAAGGAAAAAAACATATTTAAGAATTTTTTATACTAATAAATATAAAATACATTAATAATAAATATTTATTTCACATTTAAATAAAATAATTCATACAAATTTGTATATTAAATTATTGATTATTATTAATAAACTCTATAAATTAAAACAAAATTGGAACATTTTACATAATTAATATTTCAAAGAATTTTGCATTTACATTGCTAAATTTAATTTTCATATTAAAAAAGATATTAGTAATTAATTAAGAGTTAATTTCAATATATAGTGAGGATAACTAGTAGGATAAGAGCTAAAAATTATCCTATTATTCATCTGATGCCGTTGGTAGAAGAGCAATTTTGATTAATTTATTGGTGTAAATATTATTATAAATAAAATTATCTAGAAGTCTTATTCAAAATTATGCAATTTCTCTGCCCAACAATCCATCTTAACTAGGAAGAAGTGCAGGCTCCTGAAGTTGATCCAGGCTGCAACAGGATTAAGAAAATTGAACAATTATTACAAGAATTATAATAACTTCATATGAAATTAACAAATCAACCAATTAGAATTTAAATATTTGAGGAATGCTAGCCACACTTCTTCATACATTTTCCTTTTATACACAAAATATGTATTATTTTTTTTAAAGCATTGACGTTTTATAAAAATAAAAAATGCTTTTATTATATAAAATACCAGTGCCTTATAAACGAATAAACATGGCTTGTTTGTATTAAAAATTTATGAAAAGAAGTGCATAAGGAAATATTGATAACAATTCTCTCACAAGTTCAAACCCAAATTGTAGCTTACCAGGCATGCATGAATGTCATCACACCCACACAACAACTTGCCATTCATTGTATCCACTGCTTGAAATGATCCTCCTCCCTCACTCCTCTGCATCCAAAAAACCATTAATCCCTAACTTCTATTTGAAAAATTTTAATTACATACATTTTACTAATTTCTCCTATTTTTATATATATATTGTTTCCTATATCTTTTTTTTTTCTAAATTGCTATTTAACCTTTATTTTTTTTGTTAAATTTACTCCTTAAAAATTCAAAATTATTTTATAATATACCTTTTTTTTATCAATTGAAAAATATCTAAGAATAACGCATGTATTTCACACGGCGGTAGTTTTTTCAATGTGATACATTATAATCATATGGTAATTCGGTTTTTCATATTTTTGTAATATTAAGTGACAAAATGGATAAAAAGAAAAATAAGAAGCAACTTAGATCAAAACTAGTTAAGAGGGCAAAATATTAAAAATGGAAAATTATAATTGATATGATATGGTTTAACCCCCATATTTGGTGTACGTACCTTGTAATAATCAACAGCAACAAAATTAGCCCATCTGTTGGCAGAAGCAGCATAACAAGTATGAAGCATATTTATGAGATATCCTGAATGATATCCACATGTGAGTTCCTTAATGGGAATAGACCCAAAGTAATTTACTAACACCAATGATTTACTCTTGTCATCAAGAGGACTTGATTCTCCTCTATTTGAACAACTTCCTGCCTTCATACCATCATCTCCATCTGAAAAAAAGCTATACAATTTTAATTCATATATGTAAAATACTAAATTAATTATAATGAAAAAGGGAAAAGGTTCCTTTCTATGATTTTCCTCACAGTGATTTTCAACCATGTAATTCCATTGGTAAGCAATTCCCTCAGTTTCTTCCTTGGATTTAATGGATGTGAACACAAGTAATCTTTGATTATTTTTTACCATGTCACTGACCAGAGGCCAATCTTCACCATTCTTGGGCATGCTTGTGACTGGAAACCAGTACTTCATCAGCCCAGCATCAGTGAAAACTTTTGTGAGTCCATTAGGGGCTTGAACATAATCTTCCAAAATTATTGTTACAATTTCTGATGGATTTGCTGCTAAGAATGCTTCAATTTCCTTTAGTGTGTCAATAGCAGGGCCCTGAATGGGCCAAAAACACAAGCATTTCACACTTTTGCCAGATAAAGAATTAAGTAAATCAACCAAGAAATGAAATTATGTACATACAAATGCAGTATAGTCATGGCATTTTCCTTTAAATGAATGACACAACCATACATCTCCACGAAAATCATAAGTATCCAGCATCAATGCTCTAGCTCCATTCTGAAAATTTCAATATATGCATATAGTACATAAATTAAAGGAAATTAAGGAAAAGAAAGGTGATGAATATGAAGCAGGAAACATACATTGAGCTGTTGAGTGACACTATCTTCTTGATTGGTAAAAGTGAATCGAGGAGCTCCAGTGTGCGATGGATATCCATCGATAGCATAAGCATTGTGAGTGGTCAAGAATGAATATTTGTTCAAAGGCAGAGAATTGTTCTACATACCAAGAAATCAAGAATATAGGAGTTGTATTTTCCACGAAAGAAATTTTATTCTCATTCTATATAATATCACTCTTTTTTCAAAAAATACTGAATAGCAATATTGGAAATACTTGCCTAAATTAATATGCTTAAATAACCAGAAAAAAATAAAGGAGAAAGAGAGAGATGAGAGGTAAGAGTACCAGAAGCTTAAATTGATCAGTAATGGTTGATCTTACACATCTAGAACCTGAAAATCCTTGTGGGCAAGAGAAACAATAAAGCCCACCTTCACAATCTTGGTCAGAAGAGCATTCATCTAATAACTGAAACATTAAAATGAAATAAAACTAAACAGAATGAGAACTCCCTTTGTCAATAACGTTGCAATCAGTTCCAAGAAATTAGGATTCCTAAAATTTAGTAAGAAAAGACAAACCCTGCACTCTCCATTAGAGCAAGCTGCAGCTATGGTAAAAAGTAAGCAAACAGTGATCAAGATCAAATTTTGAGAAATACCCATGTAGAGGAAATTTCTCAATTTGCAGATTGTGCAGAAAATGAATGGAGGAAACTTCAAGGAAATCTAGCGTGATAAAAGAGAGAGAGAGAGCAGAAATGGCAGAAACAACAAAATAGGAAAGGGGTTTGGCCATCCAATCAAAGAATATATATATATATATATATATATATATATATATATATATATATATATGTTAGGAGAGTCTACACGGGATTGCATTACCATCCATAAGGAAAGTGTGTTAAGTGTATTTGTTTTGTGTAAAATGCCAGCTTACTTCTGAAATTTAGAGTCAACATTCGGTTTAAACAGGTCTGATTTTTTCTAAAAAAATTATAATTAAATCGAATTGAAAAAAATTGTCTTGTAAATAAACAGAGTAAAACAAAAAATATGCATTATTAACCTCCTTTATATTAGATTTAATTAATTTCCGTTTTGTTAGATTTTCTATGTTCAGTTTGATTTTGCACACAACACAATTGCCTGCACTTTTTGTATTGTCAAACACATTTTTTTTAACACTTGCCCACATCGTCAAAATTAATATATTGAAAAAGTATTGAAAAAAAAGCAATGCATATATATATATATATTAGAACCATTAAATTATCAATTTTTAATATCAGCAATTGATAATCAATGAGTAAAATTAAAAGTTAATAATCCAATAGTTCAAAATACGTAGCATAAATTACACGAAATAGACCACATAATTCCTCATATACATATTGTCAGGAGAAACAAAACAAAATTGTAGCGACGGTTATTTTAAAGGCTAATCCCAACAAGAATGTTGATGTTGTGACAATTGTTCCTATGGTTTGCTGTTTGTCGATTCTGGTTCTCTTGTATTATAAGACTTGCAGAAATTTCAGTATGAGCTCTTGTGGCTGCTATCATTAAAGATCTCAAGTTTAATCTAACAAGGGTAAATGATAGAAGAAACTCAATTAGCAGCCTTCGTTTTCACAATTGCATTGGGCAATAATTATGAGTTTTTAAATTTTAACTCCAGTCCTATTTTCTTAAATAAAAAGAAAAGATTTATATGATAAATTTTCATTTATACGTTTAAATTGCTATATAAAAAATAATTTTTATTTTCAATTATATTTTTAACTATTAATGGGTTGCGTTTCTTTCCAATGTTTTAAAAAATTCGAGAAGGAAGAAAGATTTTTACCATTCCAATTCATTTATTGGGATTAATTATTAGTTATTTTAATATAATAAATTATAATACCGTGTAATAGAACTAACACGGATGTTAAATTGTAACTAAATAGATTAACTATATAACAATATATTAATTACAAAAATTTTTTTAATTATGACTATTACAATAATTATGGCAGTAAAACCAAATATAATATGTGTTATATAATCAATAAGAATTGTTAATTCAATATTCAAATACAAAAACAAGTGAAATGAAAAATAAATATGAGATATGTGTTTCATACAATGTCCTTAAAACAAATTCACCTTCTACTACCGATATTTATGATAACTAAAGTTTATCTATCAGAATACAACAAATTTCAAATAGTTGTTGAATATACAACACTTATTTATAGCAAACTGAGTATTTGTTATACTTTTTATCAATTGAGAAGAAGAAGAAAAGAGATGAAACAGACTTTGTCAATAAGAACCAAACCCAATTCTCAAAAACTTTTTCCAACACAAGCCAAAAACTCCTATTTAATATTGTCAATAATGTTTTTGTAATTCTTAAATAATGGTAAAATTAATATTTAAAATATTAGAAAATGAAATTCCAAAATATAAGAAGCTCAAAAGACCAATCGCCTATTCCGAACCATGGATTTGCACCTTCCTGCGCCTGAGAGCACGAGAACGAGTCTTCCATACTACTTTTTACCCATGTAAGATTGTATCTTAATATATAAATACAAGTCCAATTTTACATTTTAGTAATATTTCACTTTTCCTCTTTATATCTCCTTATCAAAGAATTTACTTTGTTATATAAACACAAATTCAACTTCACATTTTAGTAATGTTTCATTTTTTCTCTTTATATCTCTTTAGCAAAGAGCTCGTTTTTCCTCTTTATATCTTTCCATGTAAAAATGTATTTTAATATATAAATAAAAGTCCAATTTTATATATTAGTAATGTTTCACTTTTCCTCTTTATATCTCCTTAGCAAGGAGATTACTTTGAATTTTAATTTCTATTCACACATTCTTTATTTTAAGCATATGAATACATGAATTCATAGTTCTCATATCAAGTAATACATATCTGGATCTTTCTCCCAAAATCGAATTGCAGGACCCATCTGAATTATTCTTTCAAAATGATTCATAATAACAATTTTTTCAATAATATACTTGTCAATCATGAAGCATATACCAATCGCAATTACTAAGCAAAAGCGTACCAATTGCAGATGATTGATATATATATATATATAATGTTTTCTTCGATTATTATTTTTTTCAACCATTAAACTAAAAATCTAATTATCATAAGCATGAACATTTTAATGCTACTTAACATTAAGTGTATTATAATAGTTATGAATGGAATCGTAACCATTAAAAAATCTCTCTCATATATATATATATATATAATTTATCTTAGAAAGTTTAATATATTATACTGCTATTTTCTTGTGGTTTAAAAATTATGCAATTTACATATTTTATTTTATTTCGTTAAATAATGTAGTTTTTGTATTGAATTTTATGATATTTACCGTTAATCCGAAAAAATATTATCTTTTGTTCAAAGAGTACTAATACAATATATCAAATTTCAGGAGTAAACTACTATAATTAATCAAATTTGTAATGGGTACTAATACAGTAAATCAAATTTTATGAGATAAATAATAATTTTTTATGTCATTTCACTATTTAAAAGAAAATATAACTCAGTAAAAAAAATCTATCGGAATAATGTATTAGTATAATATAATAAAACAAATAAGATAAATTATATAATTAATTTTTAAATATAAAAACTATTAGTATAATATATCAAATCTTAAGTTATATATATATATAAAGTTTAATATATTATACTGCTATCTTCTTGTGATTTAAAAATTATGCAATTTATACATTTTATTTTATTTCGTTAAATTATGTAGTTTTTGTATTGAATTTTATGATATTTACCGTTAATCAGAAAAAATATTATCTTTTGTTCAAAGAGTACTAATATAATATATCAAATTTCAGGAATAAACTACTATAATTGATCAAATTTGTAATGGGTACTAATACAGTAAATCAAATTTTATGAGATAAATAATAATTTTTTTTATGTCATTTCACTATTTAAAAGAAAATATAACTCAGAAAAAAAAAATCTATCAGAATAATGTATTAGGATAATATAATAAAATAGATAAGATAAATTATATAATTAATTTTTAAATATAAGAACTATTAATATAATATATCAAATCTTAAGTTATATATATATATATATATATATATGATGTTGAAAGGAGAAGGTTCATATGGAATGATGTCATGCTGTGGAACAGGTTATAGTCTAGCGCTTTGTTGTTGGTAGAAACGTTATTAATTAAGGAGAAGCGAACAGAACGCAGACTAAGTACAAGCGGATAAACACGGAAATGATTTTGCAAGAGCATACTCCCAATCTGCTCATTCATGCAATAGAGATATTTTTATCACTTGTACACAGAAAAGAGAGCTTATGTGGTGCACCCGGTGTAAATTACATTTGATATTTTAGGGCCATTAGATTATCAACTTTTAATTTCAACTATTCATTATTAACGGATGAGATTAAAAATTTATAATCTAATGATTTTAAAGCACCCGGTGTAAATTACACCGGATACATTTCTTGCTCCCATTTTCACAGAAATTTTGGTTAAAAACAAGTTCAAAGGGATGAACTTTCATGTCTGTATGTAATAAAAATTTCAATTATTTTTATTCTTAGTATTATTATTATTAGAGAGAGAGACCGAGGCAAGAGCTACTTAAAAATTTTGCTAACTAATAAGTTTTAATTTAATAGAACAGATCAGGTGACAAGAATTATGAAGTCTGGAATTTAAATTTTTAGTGCTAGACTGAATTTCAAAGCTAATCTAATGAATAAATATCTGAAAGGACTGTTGTAATATATATACACCAAAGTTCTGACGAACAAATTTGATTTTGTTAATTTTTACTATAACTAATAAGTTTTAATTTAATAGAATTGATCATGTGACAAGAATTATGAAGTCTGGAATTTAAATTTTTAGTGCTAGACTGAATTTCAAAGCTAATCTAATGAATAAATATCTAAAAGGACTGTTGTCATATATATACACCAAAGTTCTGACGAACAAATTTGATTTTGTTAATTTTTACTATAACTAGCAATTTTTGACCTGACTTGACAGGAAAAAAGATTAATTCAAAATTTGGTAAAAGCCAAATGGGTCAATTCAAACATAAAAATTATTGAATTTTAAGTTTGAAGATGTCAAATTTGAAATGACTTAATCTGATCAAATGGTGAGTTTTTTTTTTTTTTTTGAACACTACAAGAAAATATCATTTCAGCGACTACAATTAGCAACTCATCCTATTAGCGACGCCACTGGCGACAGTAAATTATTGTGCTCAGGTAGCGACTTCATCACCGACGCAATTGCGATGTGTGGCGACAGCATGTACTTTTGCGTCGCGATAACGTCGCTAATACTTTTTATCGACGCCAGCCTTCGAGAAAAATAGTAAATTCTTGCCGTGAAAAGTGTCGGATCTAATTTTTATTCTGTTTAGTTGAATTAATTGAATATTAATTTATTTTTTGTCAAAAAATTCTAAATAAGATTAAATTAGAAGGTTAGGTTTATAACTCAAAAAATTTAAAGACCAATTAAATGATGTGTTCTTTCTTTTAATTTTTATAAATTATTGAAATAAAAGTTCTTGTATTATACAATATTCAAATTAAAGTTACAAAAAAAGGACGGGGGAAAATAACAAAAAAAAAAATGCAGAGTTTATTAAGTGAAGGATTATATTATTTATCTTGAGAAAAGAAATGATTGACGGCAGGCATAATTTCGGGTGCGCGAGTTCGAAGGAATTTCCTGAGGCCATGCTCTGCGTACTTCTCTCCTTCCTCTCTATTTTCCAACACTGCCGTTTGTCGGTTTCTTTTATTGATCCTGTCAATCAATTCCGTTCAATCAGTTTGTCAATCATTTTTTTTTCCCCAAAAAATTACTAAAATAACTAAGGTACCTTAAAGAAACAACTAAACATTCATATTTTTTATAAATAAAAATTTTGGCCTGCTCCACACATCATTAAATTTTCAATTTTTAATTGCAACAGTTAACCATTAACTATTGAAATTAAAAATTGAAAATATGATAATTCTAAATGCAAGGAACATTACAGAAGGCCTAAAAATTTTTTCATGAAGGTATTAATACCTGACATCGGGGTTCATGATGGCATTCCTTGTGAGTGAAATGCAGACCATACTTCCCACAAATGTCATTGCAGCCACCAGTGGGTAGACCTGGTAAATAGCACTTGTGAGACAGACCATTTCATATTTCTCAAGCACATATTCTACTTAATCAATTAGCAATAATAGTCCATTAGGGATTGTCATTCTTCTATACTAACTATATATAATAATATTTATGAATTCCTATGATTAATAATTGTGGATAGTGATTAAGAGATTCGAACATAAGATATTTTTCAATTCTTACAAATTAAAATATCAATCAAGTCATGCGGTATAATGTTGGGAATTGAAAGTGAAGATTATAATAATAATAATAATAATAAAAAAAGAAGTCTTGTAATCTTTGAAAGTGAGGATGGGTGTGTGCTAACCTCTGGCTTCATCCAACGCCCCATTTGAAATTAAGATTTGGCCTGTTCTTCAACTTCCAAAAAGAATATGGCAAACTCAAATATGATTATTTGTAAGCTTTGATTTGTTAGACATGTAATGTTTTGCATACTTATATGATAAGAGATTAAGAGCAGCCAACTCAGAAGAATGACTTGGCCTGCCAGGTAAGGTATATGCTGAGCTACGCTACGCACATTTCAGTGGGCTGGATTTACCGATTGACTTTACTAAAAAACTAGGGGCATCAGCCTCACGTTTTCATTTTAATTATAGGGAAAATTATATATATAAAAAATTCTACATAAATTATACGAATTTTTAGTTTTAAAATAAATATAGTTTTGGTAGTATGAAATCAATATCTGAATCTAACTGTGCTTACGTAGATTGACTAAATAAAACATTTGGTATTGATATGGATCAAATATATTAACCGGATTAAATTGCAAATGTTCTAGTTTAGTTATCTAATTATAATTATATATATTTAATTCAATCATCATATTTAATCAACGTTGGTATCGGCTACTTCATTTAGTTAATCCATGTAAATAGCAGCTACGTTTTAAATATTGGTTTCGTGCTACCGAAATCATATTAGTTTTAAAAATAAAAGTTTATATAATTTAAATAGAGTTTTTTTTTTTCAGAATTGGATACAATTATAATATTTGTAAAATTCAAGATTTGTTTTTGTAATTTTCCGTTAATTATACACTTAAAATTGGTAAGTTTGGAATGAGCCTTTAGGACCAAAATTTATAATTCTCCTGGAATTTTCCAATACAAAATTCTCATAACAATACCGGCTTCGGTTGATGGGTTGGAAATGTAAAATTGACTAATTTTGGATGTAATGTGGTAAGACAAAAGGCAGAAGCCATATTTTCTCGATATGTATAGAAAAACATGGAGAAGCTAATTCAAGTCATTCCCATAGTCAATTTGACTTGCATCTTATATATGTTGTTTCTTTTTAGCCTTTTCATAGTTTTAGGATTTGATGATTAATCTGCCTAATTTTCTGGGGTTTTTTTTAATGCAAATGGACTTTTAGTTTTTAACATTGAAAACAAATGGTGATTTTGATTGATATTCTCGTTTGTAAGAGATATCGAATTCAAGTCTTCGTGTCATAGGCTAGGGACCAATTTTTTAGAAGAGCCCTTAATTTTTTTTCTATTAATTATATAAATGTTTTGTTGCCTTCAAATATATTATTAATTATATAAAAAAATAAGTCTACTATTTTATTGTATTTTGAATGTGTGATGTTAAATTTAAATGGTTAATTATTTGTGATTAGTTATTTTAAATATCTATATTGAAATTAATTTTGTGGGTAAGTTTAGTTTTGTTGGTTAAACGGCTAACTAATAAATTGACTTAAATAGATTAACTTAAATACAACCGATTTTTAGCTTATATAATAAACTAAACCCCAACTATTTTGGGAATCGGATACCATTAATACTTTCTCTGCATACTATAATATTTTTGCATAATAATTCAAAAATTACCAAAAATATTTTCCAACCATATCTTATTTTTCAAAAATATGTTTTCAGAAACGTTACCATCCATAATCTTTGTAACTTTTCTATTAATATTAGAATATTTAATTGCATCAATCACTCAAAATCTTCTCATTAAAAAAAATATTACTTTATACATGATCTACAACTCTAATCTTATTATTTCACTAGATTTATTTCCATATATCATACATTATATATATATATATATATATATATATATATATATATATATGATGCAAATACCATATAATTTGCATATATTTTTTTTATATACATTTAATAATTTAAGTAATATATATATATATATTAAATATATCTTTTGATAAAATTTAATACATAAAATACATTATATATAATAAAATCTAAGTTAAAATACATACATAAGATATACATAAAATATATTATATATACATAAAATACAAATATCACATAATTTGTATACATATTTTATATATATTTAATAATTTGAGTAATATATATATATATATATATGAGGCATAATATTTATTAGTTAAAGTGTAATGAGAAACTGAAAAAATTAGAGAAAGAATGAGAGATAATATCAATAAAGTTATAAATACAATAAAACTCTCATTTAATAGTTATAAGAGTAAAAATGTTATAAATTTTAAAGGAAGTAAAAAAGTTTAAAAACAAAAAATGATATAAAGAAGACTTTTACGACAATAAAAGAGTTTGGGGAATACTTTCCACAAATATTTTTTCTTATATCATTTTTTTTTGTCATTTTCTATTTTTTTTTTTATTGATGTCAATTAATGAAAATGAATTTGCATCTTAAAAAGTAAGACAAATAAATTTCGAATAACTTTATTCATAATATTAAAAGTACTCCTAATTAACTCTTATTTAGGACCACATAAATTCTTGAACTGGTCTTCTCAAATCTCATAGGCACCATATCTATATTAGTGAGAATTTAATATTTTTATAATTACGTAAAATATTAATTATATCATATCATATAATTTATACCCCGTTGAAACTCATAATGCAAAAAAAAAAAAAAAAAAAAAGTCTTTATTTGTCTATATGGACTTTTTTGAAAGAGAACAAAACTAGGTGCACACACGTATAATTCCACCCTGTTCTCACACGCCCTCTAAGAAATATTTTATTTTATTTTTTATTGTCTTAACAAGTTATTTAAAAAAATTTTATTACCATTTTTACTGATAAAAAATTCTTATCTAGATTTAATTTCTTATTTAGATTAAAATTTGGTTTCTATATTTAGATTCATATGAATAATTTCTATAAATTGGAATATATATTTCTATTTGGTTTGATATTAATATTTCATACATGGAATGCCATCACTAATTTTGTTAATAGTAAATAATTTAATAAAATTGAAAAAAGAAAATTCTGATTGAATTACCAATTGATTTTCCTATTATCATTATGAATTTATGATAATACCTTTAGAGAGAATAACAATAAATGATAGAGAAAAGTCAATAAAGTTTTTTTTTTTTTTTTGAGGCCCTTTTCCGTATAAAATTTTAAATCTTAAATTTGTTCAGTTCTTTGAATTAACTAATTTAAAAAATGGAACGAAATTATCACCCAAAATAATAATAATAATAAGTTTTTTTTTTTAAATTTTTTCTACTGAAATTTCACTTAACACCAACTCAGTCCAAACACAAAAGCCACTGAAAAAGGCCAACAGAGATGAACCAAACAAGCCCACCCATATTCAAGAAGTCCAGCCCAAGACAGAAACTTCAACTTATTTTATTTCAAAAGAGAAAATTACGTGAATTCTTCCTTTTATTTTTTTTTAAGAAAATAATATTTTATCATTGTTTATATAATCGTAGTCTCAATTTGATGGTTTATATAATTATCATTGTTTTCTGGTTAAATAAAGGAGGAAAATGTTGTATTCTAATTGTAACAATTTCATTTGAAGTAGAGGCAGTATTAGCCCGGTCAGCTCCATCTATGCCCGTCACTGATTTAAAATCTAATAAAATATAAAAAATAATTATCTTCCTAATGAAATTATATATCTTCAAAAAAAATATTATATATTTACAAATCTAATTTTATAAAATTTGAAAATAAAAATAATTAAAATTTTATGATATTATCATTATATATTAAATATTATTTTTCATTTATATATAGCAAAAATTTTCATATGCGCACAAAGTGAAGGAATACAGAGTTTGCTAAATAAACCACAATCAGATGCCAAAATCTAACAGAAACAAAACTCTTTGAAATCCATGTAAAATGAATCAACGCCGAGAACACAGAAAGCACATTTAGGAGTAACAAAATCTTTACATAAAGGAGAATTGAAAGAGCCAAAATTAGAAAAGCAAAGGGATTCTCTTAAAAAAAAAAAAACATGTAGAAACTTCAAAAAGACTTTAATTAGAGAAAATGTAAAGAGAGTAATAAAATAATGAATTATGTCGATCAAGAGGTGACTGTTGATATTTTCATTTATAAGAATTGAAGTAAGTCTCGAGTTTGAATCTTTTTATTACCACCCACCAATATTAATGGGAGTTCGACACTTTTATTATTAGTGCAAGTTTACGATCTATTGAATTTCTTAATGACCAAAAAAAAAATTATCAAAACTTACTTTAGATAAAATATGTATTTTGTCAATATCCCTCTCAATTCATATATAGGGAAATTGTATCAAAAATTAGGGCAGACACAGATTTAGCATAAGGTGTTGTATCCTTCTCTAATTATTTGAGATGGGGATTAAAGTATTTCCTCAAATCACTGCCATTAAATCAATCCTTCTCATAGCCTTTCTTGTTAGGCTGCTTAGGTAACCCTCTACCTATTAACACAAAGACTGATATCAACTTGATGGTTAATCATCTCCTCCAAATATAATCCATAAAAATGATTTCATTTCTTCAAACTTAAATACCTAACATTACGATATAGCATATTTTTTAATTTAAATTTACTGAAAATTTCTTTACAAGTAGCAGTCACATTCACTAATAAATTTTAGCTTAATGATATTGATTTCTGCCGGATTGTGAGATATTAAGTTTAAATCTTGGGTCGGACCCTTCTATAATATATATATAGTCACATTCACCAAAAATAAGGACCGTTGAGATGTTGTGCTCACGAATTTGTCCCGCCACTTGTCACTAGGTAACCATACTCCTTACATTAACAAGAAAGCCAATTAGCCACCAAATTAACTTGTTGCTCTTATAACATATGCTTTATGGGATTAATCCTTGCAAATCCTTGAACCCAACTGGGGAAATTTGCAATTGAACATTGACAAAAGATATTACAGGATTGTCATCCATGAGATTTATCATCTCAGTTTTCTTCTTTCTGGTTCTATTTTCTTGTGCAGGTGAAGTTCTACTTCTTTAGTGTTTTGTGTTTTTTGATTGAGTTGTGTTTATTGAACTTCTTGATTTTGTCTTGTGATTGCAGATGCCTATGATTCTTTGGATCCTACT
Organism: Balakata baccata; assembly: GCA_949630135.1. NCBI lineage: Eukaryota > Viridiplantae > Streptophyta > Magnoliopsida > Malpighiales > Euphorbiaceae > Balakata > Balakata baccata. The sequence goes on from CATIWF010171660.1 coordinate 26,793, forward strand.
GGTAATGTAACTATCAAATGGGATATAATGTCTTGGACCGTAGATGGATACGTTGTAAGTACAGATTCTGTCTAAATAAGAAAAATTTGTCACGGTTAAGTCTCACTTTTATTGCAAGAATTGGATTATTTCTAATGAAAATTAAAATCTGGTACAAATATTATGCAGGCTACTGTGACTTTGACGAATTTCCAGACATTTCGGCACATAATCAGCCCTGGATGGAAAATAGGCTGGGCATGGAAGAAGAAAGAAATAATATGGTCAATGCTCGGTGCTCAAGCTACTGAACAAGGTGATTGTTCCAAGTTTAAAGCTAATATTCCTCATTCCTGCAAGAGAAATCCAGTAGTTGTTGACTTGATGCCTACTGCCGGTTTCAACCAACGTTTCGCCAATTGCTGCAAGGGTGGAGTGGTGTCAGCTTGGAATCAAGATGATCTCTCAGCTTCTATTTCCCAGTTTCAGGTTACTGTTGGTTTGTCTGGTACTTCAAATAAAACCGTCAAACTTCCCAAGAACTTCATCCTGCTTGGTCCAGGTCCTGGATACACCTGTGGCCCTGCAAAACTTGTGCCTGCATCCAAGTTTCTCACTCCTGATGCTCGACGAACAACTCAGGCATTGAGTAAGTTGTTATGTCTCAATCCATCTTCATTTCCTTTTTCTTTATTTTCCATTTACAGGATTGAAACTCGTGATCTCACAACCCTACAAACGATGACTGTGATACCACTTAACTCTATTATCTGCAGTGACTTGGAATGTGACCTGCACATATTCACAGTTCATGGCTAGGAAAAACCCGAATTGTTGCGTCTCCTTCTCATCTTTCTACAATCAGGAAATCACTTCCTGCCCTGCCTGTGCCTGTGGTTGCCAAAACAATAACACTTGTGTCAAGTAAGCTATTATCGACACTCTTGACTTGAATTCTGCTAATAGCAATAAATAGTCATTTCCTTGAGGATTTCTAAATCGTCCAAGTAAATCGATGTTGATGCAGTCGTGATTCCAAAATTCTTCAGTTGGTAGATTTAAAGAATATAACGAACGACACGACTCCTCTTCTGCAATGCACACACCATATGTGCCCGATTCGAGTTCACTGGCATGTCAAGATTAATTACAAGGAGTACTGGCGTGTGAAGATTGCAATAATAAATTTCAACTACAGGATGAACTATTCACTTTGGTCTCTTGTCATCCAGCATCCAAATCTCAACAATTTAACACAAGTTTTTAGCTTCAATTATCATCCTCTCATTCCTTACAAGTCCATAAGTGAGTGTCAGAAAATTTTGTTCTTTTCTTATGACATTCTATCAGATAAGATTATTACTGTAACATTCCGGTTATGTTTTATGCAGATGATACAGGGTTGTTCTCCGGCATGAAATATTACAACGATGTCTTAATGGAAGCAGGGCCTTCAGGAAATGTTCAGTCAGAAGTACTTCTGCAGAAGGATCAGAACACCTTTACATTCAAGCAGGGATGGGCGTTTCCAAGAAAAGTCTACTTTAATGGCGATGAGTGCATGCTACCCCCGCCGGATGCATACCCTTCCCTACCAAATTCCGCCCATGAATCTCTGCTCTCCTTTTCAACATTAGTAGAAACGTTGCTTTTACTGTTTTTTCTTTGTTAATATCTGTAGTCCAAACAGGTGGTCACATTAATTTTCAAGCCAGGGGAATCCTTAGATAATCAAATGGGGCACAAGCAAAAAGATCAAAATTGCTTTCTTGTATCTATAAAAATATATTAAATTATGAATAATTAACCTATTACTTGGGCTCTATGTTAGCATCCTTGTATATTTGGTGCTCATCTCTATCACATACAGTTTGATATATTGTTCAAACATCTGTTTCTATTGCCTCGTTTTGCTTCTGTTTTCCAAAAGAGCATGAAGAATAGGGGCCACCGTGAAGAAGAATCTCTCACTTCTACCTTGCAAAGGACTTTATTCTAGTTCCAATGCAGAACTTGCCTTCTAGGATATTTTCATCGAGCATTATACCGGCAAATCATAAATGAGTTCGAAGGGGAAAAGAACATAATGAAGGAAAACACATCCAGCAAAATTAGATCTATTTCTCTGTGAAAGGTTCAGTTTATTGCCCTTATTTACGTTGTCATTGTATCAAGAAAGCTCTACAAGGAAGACCAGAGAGTACACAAATATCAAGTGAAACAATAGCTACAGTGGACAATGGTAGCAAAACCAAACCCCCTAATGCATTAAACAAAAACTGCACCTTGAAACCCTTGAATGGCTGAATGGCATTGCACTGACTGACATAATATAACTTTTGAAATCAACTTTAGTCATTAGTACTGGAATCAAGAAGATCCTATCAAAATTTTGAAGATTATGGTGCCTTTAAGTAAACCTATGTGACCTTACACAAATCTGTGTAACAAAGCCAATGCAGAGGACAAACTCAGTATTAGCACAAGTGGTGAGCTGAGCTGCTGGGAACTGGCATTTGGCGACCATGGATAGGCATCTGGAGGTGGCATGACACAATTATCGCCATTGAAATAGATCCTTCGTGGGAAAGCCCAGCCCTTGTCAAATGTAAAAGTTGCTTGGTCCTTCTGGAAAAGTATCTCTGACTGAACATTACCCGATGGGCCAGCTTGCATGAGCAAATCATTGTAGTATTGAATTCCCCATAACAAGGCTGTATCATCTGTTGTTGAAGTACATAATGATGAGAACTGAATCTTCTAACGAGAAAATTTTTTATATCCTTTAAAAAGAAGCTGTAGTTTCATAGAAAAATGATGTATCCAATCTGAATTCAAATGCATTACAACATACCCAACAACCAAAAATAATAAGCAACAATTTAAACCAGCAGATCATTGCACAACACATTATAAGTCATAAAATTCAATACTTAACCAACTTGATGCACATTCACCAATTAAATATTGTGTTCAATGCATGCTATTAGTCCCCAACTCATTATTCCCTTTCTCCACAATCTGATTGCGAAAAAAATGGGAATCGAAACTATGTTCCCCACCCAATTGATGGCATAAGATATGATAACAAAGAAGCAGACAAAAGCAACAACAAGGGAAGTTTCAACTTACTTATGGCTGGATAAGGACTCAATGACTTGTAATAAAAGCTGAAAATCTGGGTCAAATTGTCAAAGTTGGGATGTTGAATAACTAGGTTCCACTGTGAATAGTTCTTATTGTAATTGAAATTTGTAATTGTGACCTTCACCCGCCAGTATTCTCTGTAATTGAGTTTGACATGCCAGTGAATTCTCATTGGACACATATGACGTGTGCATTGGATGAGAGGTGCAAGGCTACTTTTCCCTGAACTGGAAACAGCTGTAGCTAAATGTGGTGCATTTGGACTGCAAAGTGCAACCAATTAAGAATAATGAGATATTGATGATAGTATATATGAGCATATTGGGAAAATAAACACGTGAACAGTATCTGCAAGGAACTTAAAGTTCCTAATCCTAAAAGAAGAACATTGTTTCCATTAAATGAACTTACTCTACGCAGCCCCCTGACAGAGTATTGTTGATTTGGCAACCACAAGCACATGTTGGACAAGGAACAATTGTATCATTATAGAAAGATGAAAGTGAAACACAGCAAGTAGGAGTCTTTTGAGCCAGAAATTGCGAGTATGTGCATGTAATATTCCAGGTCACTGCAATAAAATGAACAAAGGACACTCATAAATCTCCACAAAAACAGGTTTTTGAACCAAACAATTAAAAGAGTTTGAAATTTTTAATAACACTCAAGAAATAATATATCATCAAACAGCAACTTTCTGCAATATGTTTATCTAAATATCAGCAAATTGAAAATGCTACTTCTCAGCAAATAAAAAATAAATTTATAAGAAAATTCATCTGTGAAATTAGATTTGCATCATTTGAATAAGAAAATACATATTTAACTTTTAATTTATTCACTTACTCAAAGCTTGTGTGACTCTCCTTTTATCAGTTGTAAAAAATTTACTAGGCTTAACAATTTTGGCCGGACTGCATGTGTAACCAGGTCCTGGTGCCTTCAGCGTGAAGTTTTTAGGCAACCTGACTGTTCTGTTGCTGGTTCCAGCTGCACCTACACTAAGCTGGAAAGCGCTAATGGCTTTGGACGGGTCTTGTCCCCACGAGCTGATTACACCCCCTTTGCAGCAATTTGCAATTTGCTGATTGTAAGGAGTTCCAGGCAATAAATCCACTATTGTTGGATTTCTCTTGCAGCAATGTGGAATGTTTCCCTTGTATCTAGAACAGTCCCCCTGCTCTGTTGCTTGGCCTCCCACCATGTTCCATATTATCTCCTTCTTTGCCCATGTCCATCCCAGTGTCCATCCTGGTGCTTCAATGTGTCGATATTGTTGGTAGTTGTACATTGTAACAACAGCCTATCCATTATTCACCAGAAATGTTAAAATGATTTTGAGTGCATTGAACTAAATAAATGACAAATACCAAAAAATTGTGTTCAAGTGAATCAAAATCCTAATTTAGTTTACCTAAAATTTTGACGACATAATAGTATATGCTGCACAAATGACTTGAGAAGTAATGCTAAACAATGAGATTGGATATAAGTAATCTACACAATGAACTAAAAATTCACATCAAGTGTATGTGTGATGAAAGTGTCAAAAGCGCCTGCTATTGAGCTTTTTACCACAAGCAAAAGGCAAATCATCATCATGAAGAAAAAAATAAATTGACTAATACTTACAACGTAGCCATCAGGTGTCCAGTTAATAATATCCCATTTGATTGTGATGTTCCCTGTAGGATCAAGCGCATCATAGGCCTCTTTGGAAACAAACAAGCAGCAATGGTATTAGAATAACATTAAAAAATGACTATGAGAAATTAAAAATCATACAGTGACAGATATCTTCGCTTCTTAATAATGACCAGCGGCTCAAAATCAAATACCACAGCTGTGAAAAGTGGTAGGATAGAAAAGATAATCACATGTCTATTTTATATTCAGGCTGCACCACTGCTTGGCATACTATTTTATTAGCTACAAAGGATGAAGAAGTTGATTCAAGAGATTATTACTAGCACCTAGAGCAGGGGAAAACCTGAGTATAATAACATAATGTCCGCACTTACCTTGAATTTCAATTTATTCAGGTTTGCTAGACATGCAAATAGTCAATAGTTTATCATCAGATGAAATTGCAGCCATCTATTTCTTTTATTATCTTCTAAAAACAAATTAGGATAAAGATTCACAAAGAGAAAAGCATTAACATAAATATTTTGCAAATTAATTAGTCAATTATGTTTCTTGAGGTTTCTAACCATTTGTATGACAAGCAAATCCTAAAATATAAATTAAATAGAATTTAATTACGTTATAATTTCTCATGAAAGAAAACAAGATAAGCTCAACTAATTTTCAGTCTTTAAATTGCCTTTCCCTGATAATACTTCATGCCTGATTGCCACAAACCGAAAAAAAAAAAAAAATCTATTTTCACAAAGTTTAGCATCATCCGCAACTCATTCTGTGAAGCATCAAATGTAAAAAACAAAAGCCGAAGCCTTCAAAGAAAATCCATTTGTCTAAACTGGACAAAGACTTCATTATCAAATTCAAGAAAGCAGCTTTCCCATATTCATCATACACTACTTTAATCAATCACAAAAAAGACTCAACAAATTGCCATTTAAAAACGAAACAAATTCTGAAACTCACAAAAACCCACTAATATCATAAAAGAGATAGATAAAGATTAAAAAACAAGAAAACAAATGGAAGAAGAAAAAAAAAAAAAAGGCTTTAGTAACCTGTGAAGTTGGTGCAGGAAAGCAGAAAAAGGAGAATGGTGAAGTGGGAAATAGTTCTCATAATGGGAAAAGCAAGAAGAAGCATTTCTTGATGCAGAGAGTTCGTAGTTTTTAGTAGTAATTGTCAGGGTCTGTCTACTTTCTTGGCTGCCTCGAAATTCAATGACAAAAAAATTGCCAGTAATTCCAGAGAGAGAGAGAAATAGAGTAAAGAACACGGTTAGGGATGACAGAAACAGCCAAAACAAATTAGTTTAGGCTAAAAGACTTTAATTAAGGCCTAAAGCTTAGCCTGCTCTCAATAACTTCAAATTTTTCAAAGACACGTTTTGGAGAAAAAGAAGACACAAATCCGCCATTGCTTTCTCTGTAAAGAAGGAAACTTTTTTGTACCGAAAAAACAAGAAAGAAACTTTTAACTATATATATATAAGATGAAAATTTTGTGAGTTATGACAGTCGTTTGCTGTGATGTTGGATAATGACAGCTTAATTCTAGAGAAACAAAAGGCTCACGCAAAGTAATTCGTTGACTTGCAGTGGGTGGGATGCACAATACTGGGTGCTGGTTTGTCTGTCGTTTATTAAAGACGAAAACGCTGTTACTTTAGGTGCACTTTAAGCGCCGTTAATTTGTTTAGTGCGAAACAGTAAAAGCGGTTTGGGATTATTATATTAATATATATTTAATTATTTTATTTTTAGTAGTGGAAATTAATATAATATATATTTATATTATTTAATGATTGATTAGTTTTTAGATAATATAAAAGATATTTTTTATATAAAATTTTTTTATTGAATATTTTTAAAATATATTTTAAATTTTATTTAATTGACATGACTGCTATATTTTTAAATTTATTTAAAAAAATATTTATTTATCAATTTTTACTTAAAAATAATTTTTAAAATTTAAAAAAACTAAAAATATAAAATTCTTTTTGAAAAATATTTTTTCTAAATATAATATCGAACGGACCCTAATCGTAGTTGAGCACCAGAACCTTAAAATAACCAAATGAATGAGAATTATGAGATACAATCAAATTGTTAAAAAAAATGATAGATTATTTATAATGAATTTTATGTTTTATTACAAATTATAAAATAGTTATATTAACTTTGATTTTTTTTATATAGTAATTTAATTGCTTACAGTGACGTTATTTATTTATATAATTTATAGTTAGAAATAAATTATTAGTGGAGTACTTATAAGTAGTTTGATTATTTATTTATTTATTTTGATTCTCATCTGAATGTTATGAGATGCTAAGAAATTTAATTATGTAATTATAAATTAAAGGACGATTACTGATTATTAAGAAACACATTCAAACCGATAATACTAACTATGAACCTGGAATTTTTGGAAATTGGCATGAAATTTGGTAGGAACCTGCGGAAGTGTCTTTCAGACATTTCAACAAACACATGAGGTTCATGATCCTTCACCTGAGAATCAATAATCCAAAGGTTTATTTCATCAGCAATCCAATAGTTGTTGTCATTACATAGATAATATTTTTTCTCCATGAGATAATATTGCAACAGAGATTGGTGTGTCTTCACAAAAATGAAGATGCATTTAAAACTAAGAACTGTGTTATACAAAAAGCCTTCCTGCAGGAAACCAGACACCGAAACTGTTTTCAAAATTATTAATATTATGTTAAATTCAAAATTTTTAGTCTTTTAAAATTAAGAGTAGCATAGTTTTTACAACTCATTTTTCTAAATTTTAGACTAATTAATGATTTTTTAATTTTACTGAAATCACTAAAAGCGATACTTAATATGAAACATAGGAAGTAAATTGCAAATTATCTACTCATTTTCATGTTTATATTTATGGGGCAAAAGAAATACTTAGCCACTTGTATTTATCTATTTTTATTATTTTACCTTTTGAACAG
>CATIWF010171679.1:0-13537 GCA_949630135.1 Balakata baccata
GAGTTGTATTTCTAGTTTTTTTTTTTTAAAAAAGACATTTCGTATATTTGAGCTGGATATAGCTTGTAAATTTTATGAATGTAAATATTGTGTTTTTCATTTTCAGAAATGTGTTTTGATTTTTAAAAATTAAAGTTATCATGGCTATGATACAAAAATGGTTTATTTTTAATTATAAGTTTTTTTTTTTATAGTAAAAGTTTTTTTTTTTTTTTTATAGTAAAGATGGATAACATTATCTTATATAATTGGAATTTCTCTAGTTATATGGGAGGATGTTACACCTCTACCATAATGAGGTCATTGCTTGTCAGGAAGGCAAGTGTTAATAGGGAAAGGGAGATGTGGTTCACTATTAATGGCTTGCCTATTAGATACTCTCTCAGGGAGTTTGCTATCATAACTAGGTTGCGATGCTCGGACTTGAGCGAGATATGGGATGAGGACCCCATCTACACCAATTTTAAGGTTGTAACACCCATTAACTAGGGGTTAGTTGTTATGTATGAATATGTGACTTAAAGTGATTATCTGTAGGTATATTTGGGGTATATGTAAGATATATTGGTCAATTTTGGCTTTAGTTTGAAAAAAAGGATGAAAGAAATGAAGAAAATGTGAAAAATTAGGTTCATGTCCTGAACAAAGTGTTTATGGTCGTGTTCAAAGGATAAACATTGACTTTTTAATGCAGTTCTACAGTAGATGTTTAGGACCATGAAGGTTTTTGTTCATGCCCATGAAGGTCTAATATGTAAGCTTTTTGCACGATCTTATTTTCATTTTTCACCATCTTGTCAACTTTCAACCCTTAAGAATCGTTAATACACACCTAAGAACCCTAAAAGAGTGATTCTTCATGGATTTTTAAGTGATCAAACACCAAAACCAAGAGAGAAACCAAAATCAAAGTGAGATATGAAGGATTTGTCAATAAAGAATAAAAGTTGGTAGAGAGAGAAAGTAGGAGCAAGGGAGAGCATAGTTTCTTTGCATGATCAAGAGTGTTTTCTACTATCAAGAGGTAAAAAACACAAGAATTTCATCTCTTTGCCATGATTATGAAGTTATGTGAAGAGATTGTGATGTTTAGATGAAGAGCCATGAAGGAAAGGTTATGAAAGATGAAGGGTGTTGAGATTTTGTGTATATTTGTGTTCTTTGAAGTTATTAGGAGTATGATACCATGAGATTGAGTTAAAAACATACATAATAACCATGGATTAGATAGCATGGATAAGTTTTACATTTTTGTTATGTTTCCATAGAGGTAGAATTTGATATACGGTTATACTTGTGATAGGAAAACAAGGAGAAGAGGGAGGAGGACAACAAGGAGAGTAGATAGCTCCTTAGGTTAGTTGTTGGTCAAGCTCTGAATAGAGGTTTGTATATATTTGCATTGTTATTTGCCCTATAAACGTGATGTATGCTTGTAAATGATGAATTATGTGCTTAAATGGTGATTGAGCATGCTTGTTTGAAAAGTAATGTAATATTATAAATTATAAATTGTGAAAGAATGAAGTGGCATGTTCAAATGTTAGAAAAGTTAATTTAAGTATATAAATATGTATAAATGAGCATAAAAATGGCATATGTGCTTTAAAATGTGAATTGTGTGCATAGTTGGTGTTGTTGAGCTTGGTTGTGAACCTTAAAAGTGATGATTTGAGTTGTATGAACTTAAGTCTAATTGTGTTAAATGCCAATGAATGATTTTATATATGTTTAGGAAGTGTTTAGAAGTAGAAATTTGGTAAAATTTGAGTATAGGAACAAGTTAGGCCTTTTCACAACCAAGCTAAAAACTAACATAACCATGAACATAGGTACTAAGCTTTTCATGACCAGGCTTAACAACCAGCCAAGATTTTCATGCCATGAAGACATTATTCACAGCAAACATAACCTTTATTTAAATGATGTTTTGGTAATGTATGATATGTAACATGATGGAAATGTGAAAGAATGAGATTTTAAAGGTAAAGATACAATGACATAAATGCTCATTTCTCTACCCAAGGACTACTTTAGGGTGCACTATAAAAGGGATAAGCGATACGTATTGGCAAACCTATGAGTGAGGCAGTGTAGCTTTAACTCGGAGAGCACCTCTACTCTTGGTACTTATAGATATACTATATTACACTTAATCAAGTTGTTAAGCTCAGTGCCTTCTTGACTTGAAGTACAGGTAAGTAGGGTGGCTTAAGCTTGAGTCGAGTGCTCCTACTTCATACCCAGTATCCAGATAGTCCAAGAATGAGGTTTGGGCTATTTATTGAAAAAGAAAGTGACTAAGAAAGTCAAATTGAAGCTTGAAGGATATTAATGACAAGAATATATGGTCAAAGTGTGGGAAATATAATTTGACATGAACATGAGTACTGTATGTTATTGATGCATATTCTCTCTATTTTGTTTAAGTGATGGTTTATATGCTCATATGTCATGATATATATTTGTATGCTATACTCATGTGTGAATGCAATGCCCGCTAAATAGGGCTCAGTTGAAACATATGAGTAAATGACACATGAAGGGTATTTTTGTAATTTAAAAGTAAGAATTTAAAATATATGTATAGATGAATTAGTTTTGGAAACATATGAGAGGTGTATTGGGGATATATATCAGGTATATGTGACATGTTAAAAAGTATAAGAATTTGATTTAAGGTGATACAAGTGAGTTAATAAATGAAGGAAGGGCAAATGGATAATGCATTAGAGGTATATGAAAGTATATTTGAGGTATATATAGGGTATATTAGTCAATTTTGGCTTTGGTTTGAAGAGAGGGATGAAATAAAATAAAGAAAATGGGAAAAATGCATGATTCACACCCATGAACAAAATGTTCATAGCTATGAACATCGTGGTCAAAGATAAGCATTGACTGTTTTTACTGTAAATGTTCATGATCATGAAAAGGTTTTGTTCATGACCATGAAAGATTTGTTCATGACCATGAAAGGGCTTTGTTCATGATGGTGAAGGATTTGTTCATGACCATGAAAGGGCTTTGTTCATGACGGTGAAGGATTCGTTCATCACCATGAAAGGTCTGGTATAAAAGCTTTTTACATGATCTTATCCCCATTTTTAACCATTTCATATGCTCTCAAACCCTAAGGACCTTCCATACATACCCAAGAACCACATGTGAGTATTTCTCCATAAATGTTTGAGTGATCAAACACCAAAACCAAGAGAGAAACTAAGATTAAAGTGAGATTTGAGAGATTCACCAAGGAAGAAGATGAAGTTGGAGAGAGAAAGTATAGAGGTTGAGGAAGCTCGGGTCTTCCACCAAATCAACATTGTTTTCTTCCTCCTTTGGGTAAGATTTCATGTTTCCTCTCCTCTTTTAACAAGTTTATAGTTGATTGATGTGATTTATCTGAATTAGGTAGAAACCCATTTGTAGATGGGTATATTAGAGATGAACCTTTTGGGTTGCTTGTGGGAAAACTTCCCTTTGAGCTTGATTGAGATGTTAAACACATAGTGGAGGAGGATTTAAGAAGAAAGAACCTAGCTTAATGGTTTTTGAGTTAGGGTTGGTGTATATGGCTTTGTATATTTATAGATATTGATATATAACTTGAGTTTATGAGAAGTAGTTGTGATTATGTTTAGGTGATGCCTTTGAAAGGTGGAATTAACTAGTAAGGAGACAAAGCAAGCTTAGAGCTTGGATGTAGTGATTGGTTCCTTAAAAGGTAGGTACACATGTGCATTTTAATTTACTTAAATGAAATGATATAATGTCGAATGACATTAAAAAATGGGATATATGGCATGTTAAGAAGAATAATTGATAATGAAGAGGAAAATGGAAATATGTAATAGACTAATTAAATTAAAGAGCTATAGATGATATATATAGAAGAAGAATTAGCTAAACATGAATAATGTGAATATGTTTATATGGGAATTTCAATAAGTAATGAGCTATGGAATTTGAATAGTGCAAACATGACAAATGAATGACAAGATATGACTTAGTATTCTAGCCATAAAAGTTACTAATAAGAAGATATGTAGAATGAAATAAAGGATATATGGAACTTGAGTTCACGTAGATGACAATTAGAGGTTAGCAACGATAGTTATATATATTTATTATGGGGTTACTACCCAATTGATTGCAAGTTAAGCTTAAATGTTTATATTAAGAATTGATAAATGGTAGATGTACAAGCTCTATGAAGGCACTTAAGGTGCTTGAAAGGAAATGGTCTAATAGAGGTAAGTCTCTTACTTGAGAATATGATGAAATGCAAGTAAATGATGATTTATGTGCATAAAAGGTGTTGAATATGCTTGATTGATATGTAATGTAGTATTATGAATTATGAAAGCAAGAAAGTATGAAATGACATAATTAAGTGTTAAAGAAGTTAATTAGAGTATTTTGAATATGTATAAAAATGTTAATAAGCATGAAAATGGCATATGTGACTCAAAGTGTGCATTGTGTGCAAAGCTTGAGTTGTTGAGCTTGTTGTGAATATAAAATGTGATGATTTGAGTTATGTCAATTTGTTGTGATTGTGTTAAATGCCCATGGATGATTTTTATATGTATTTAGGAAGTGTTTAGAAGTAGAATTTTGGTAAAATTTGACCATATTATGCCCTTTCACAACCAGCGTCATAACCAAGTTGAAAACTGTCACGGTCATGAATCAACTGTCATGACCATGAATGTAGGCCTAGTAGCCTTCATGGCTAGGCTTCACACCAGGGCAAAATTCATGGTCGTGTAGGCACTGTTCATAACAAAAATGAACCTTGTTTAAATGATGTTTTGGTGGGTTTGAAACATACCGAACATGCCTAAATGCTAGAGTATGATGTTAAATCATATGAAAACATGTGAATGAATATAAATATGATATATGAACATGAGTATGTTATATGTAACATAATGAAAACATAAAAGAATGGGATTAAAATGATAAGATACTTTAACATAAATGCTCATTTCTCCACTTGTGGACTAGAATTAGGATAGATGGCATACCATTAAGGGAATTTATGGTACCGAACCAGTTATGTTTTCTTAGGGACAAGGTGACTAGAGCTCATGGAGCGCTATTGATCCCAATTATATATAGATGAAATCGCAATCAATCAATGAGGCTTAAGCTCATAGAGTGCTCTTGACTGGAGATTATAGTGAGTAGGGTGGCTTAAGCTTGTGGAGCGCCCCTATTCCATACCCTGTATCCGAACAGTCTGAGAATGAGATTTGGGCTACTTGTACTAAAATGATATATGAGAATTAATTAAATGATAAGAATAAGGTAAGAAGTAATTATGTGACGTATCATAAATTTGTTATATGACATTGAAACGCTAGAGCCTCTAGGAGGTCAATGAGTTGAGTGGTATTTAAGATACGAAAGAATTGCTAGGCGATATAACTTTGAAATAATTACACCAGGATTTTAATAGTACATGATTACGAAATATTGGAAAATTGAAATAAAGAAAAAGATATGAAATTTGTAAATTAGAGAAGCAAGTGTGTATGAAGCATTGATTAAATAGGTGACTCGGCATGACTGTTGAATTAATGTTTTTACATGTTTTGTAATGGTTGTGTTACCAACTTTTACATGCCATAAATTATGTAATTATATATTTTGTATGACATGCATATGTGTCTTACTAAACTTTGAGTAGCTTAGCATGTTTTGATGTACATGCAGGTAATAGAGCCAAGATATAGTTGAGGTAGCAGTTGACAGTGGAGATGCCAAAGCTCATGCCGAGAGGAGACCGGGCAGACTGGACTTGAGCCAAATGTAGTCATAGCATGCATTAATTTTTAGCATTCACTTAAAAGGATGTAATTAATTATATTTGTTATTTGTAATCATGTTATACGATTGAAAGAAAAAGTAAAGAAGGAAAAAGGAAATAAAATAAAATAAAATAAAATAGATATAGTTGAGGTGCATGAGATGAGGGCCTTGTAGGCCTAAACTTATCATGCCCGCAAGGTGGGGCATGGTTGTTACAAGTGGTATAAGTGAGTATTAGTAACATATTAAGGCATATGAGAGGGATATGGTATGTATATGAGGGTTTATGCAAGGGTTTTGGGCTAAAGTTGGCTTAAGTTTGGAGTTTGGGGGGTAAAAGGCATAAAGTGTGTAAGCTGTGAGATAGTCACTGTCACAGTTGTGACTATTGAGGATAAGTGTTATGGGTGGCTTTTGAGTGTCACAGGCATGACTAAATAAGTCACGGCTGTGGCATGTCTACTATAAATAGATTTCTTTATAGGGAAGCTTAGTGGAGCTTGGAATGTTTGTAATAGGTGAGATATTAAGATGTTGTGTTTTATTTATTTATATGGTTTAATGGTTATAATGTGCACATTTGTTATGGTATAGTCATGGTGCATGTTGAATGCTTGTGTGGTGTGTTTAAGTTTATCTATAATTATATACATATGGATTGTATGTTTATATGTACCGCTAAGTAGGATTGCTTGGCCTGTGGATGTTTTGTCTCTCACGTAGGTTGTAGATAAGTAGAAGAGTTGACAAGAAGATAAACTAAAGAGCCAAGGGTCAATCTTAGGGGTGGTGATATGTTCATACTTTTCTTTTGATTGTGGTTTGTTTTTAAAGGGCCAAGAGTAGTTACACTGAGCATGAAGGACAATTAAATTTGTAATTCCTCATATATTCTGTAAAACTTTTTGTAAGTTTAGGCTTGTGAAGCTAATATAATGATTTTTTTTTAAAGTTAAGAAAGTTTTTAATTGAGCTTGCGTAAATGTTTTATTTTTATCAAATCATCTTGGTCTTGGTGTACAAGCAGGTTTTAAATTTTTATCATGTTTTTTTGTCACATCTTTGGTATAATTAGAAGGAATCCTAGTTATTTCGATGGGTGTTACAAAATGGGTATATAAAATGTGATTGAACAGGTAAACCAGAGGTAGTGATAGCTAGTATAAAGTATATTCAATATGTTAGAAAAGCAAGTTTAAGTGAATATGCATACATAGAATATAATAATAATTTATATAGGAAAAAGTTTTAATTTGGACAGATTATAGCTACCTCATTTGTGACAGTTCCTATGTGTTATGGGATATACTCATAATATATGGGAGGAATGCTTATATATACCATTAAGATAGAGATAGCTTAGCATGAGTTTTTCTCACGCAAGTTTAGGAGCTTGTAGATAATAGAGTTTGAAGTCGATAGAAGAGAAGATAGTGCCCACATCAAGAGCAGACATCTGTGACCCGGTTTGTAGATCTATGCTATCATTTTTTGTATTGTATATATTTATGCATTTGGGAATAATGGATATGGCTTGTAATATGATAAAGTTTATGATGTATATGTATTAAACATGTATGAGGCTCAGAGCCTAAAACCAGATGTTGTATATGAGGTGATATGAAAAAAAATATATGAGATGACGATTCTAACTAACCAGATATAAGACAAGTACAGATAGTGGCATTCTGCCTATGTAATAAGATTGTTCTTATTATAGGGTTATATAATGGGCATAATCCTGTTATATAGATGAGACATCACAAAGGCTTTGGCCTTCATGAATAAATACTTCCTTAAAGAGAAGTGCATTAACATTAATGTAGTGACAGAAAAATTTAAGTTGCTATGCAAGATGGAGAAGCCACAACCACAGGAAAGGCCCAAGAAGAAGAAGAAGGATTTTTCCAATGAGTAAAAGATAAAAGAGAGGCACAATAACGTTAATGGCTTAGAAAAAGAAGAAGAAGAACAAAATACCAAAGGGGACATAATAAAGATGGCACATATATTGTTTGTTAAGATGATCCTACACGTGAAGGGCAAAAGAAAAGACCTTATTTTGGAATGGATTTTCGTAATTGTTCAAGACCTTACAACTTTTGATATCTTTCCCTGGGGCATATGATCCTTCCAGTATTCATTGAGGCAACTCTAGAAGGATCTGCCTAAGAAGATGAAAAATCTAAAGGAAAATACTGGGAAGTCCAAAACTTGCACTTAAGTGGGTTTCATTCTTCCTTTTCCGATGAGCAAACTTACATTAATTAGCATCTTGTATAACCAATCAGTATAAATTGATCCTTAGGTTTTATAATTTTACATATTTTAGTATATGAATGCAAACCATGCATGCATAGAGAAATATTGAATTTGAAGAATAACCAATCCTCTTCCTCGCATCTGTATGTGGAGGACAAAGTTTGGAAAGAGAGGTCTAAAACAAGAAATTGTATCGGAATATTTCAAGAAGGCCAATGTAAGTTTATCGCTCATATTGAAATTAAATTATGATCATGAATTTTGTTTTCTTTCTCTTTTTTTTAGCTAAATAACATATTGCTTACATCTCTCTTAAGTACCTTTATAGATTGGAAAAAATTGATGCACTTGATGAAAAGTTCAATGAAGTTAAAAGACAAAGTGCATCAATGTAAATGAACTGAAAAGTCAAATCGATTATGGAACTTCTTCGAGAAGTACTTTCTAAGTTCCAAAGTCATAGACTAGAGTCTCTTCTGTAGCATTTCATTCATCTGCCTTGTATGAAAAGGCAATAATCTATCTAACATTGTTTTTTTTAAAGTTAAACTGTAGCATAGTTGGGATTGAGATATGGTCGGGATTATGTATTGAAAATTGAGTTAGTATCTTCATTGATCGATCTTTATTATTGATTAAACTTAGGATATTTAATATTTTTCTTATACTCGCTTATGAATATTTTTGTCATTTGTTTTTTTAGCTCATTCGGACAATGGTTATAGGTGATGAGAAGAACAATTGAGAAACATTTAGGAAAATGGTCATCATCGCAGATGCTAAAGTAAGGGAGAAGGATGCTAGAGCTAAGATTGAGATTGAGTGTGTTAGGGATGTTTGGTGTAATGCCCACAAATAGGGCTTAGTTGTAATATATGAATAAGTGAAATATGAATAAGTGAAATATGAAGGGGCATTTTGGTAAATAAAAGTATAGATGTCATATGGTGGGAATATGAGAGATAAGTCTCTTAATTGAAAACTTGTGAATTGTTGAGTATTGGAATAGATATAAAAATGACATATGTGCATTAAAATGTGAATTGTGTGCATAGTTAGTGTCATGAGCTTAGTTGTGAACATAAAAAGTGATGATTTGAGTTATAAGAACTTGAGTCGAAATGTATTAAATGCCTATGGATGATTTCTATATATGTTTAGGAAGTGTTTAAAAGAGGAATTTCGGCAAAATTTGAGCATAGGTATAAGTTATGCCCTTTCACAACCAGCATCACAACAAGCGTCACAACCATGTTAAAAGCTGTCATGACCATGAAAGAGCTTTATTCATGACCGTGAAGGATTTGTTCATGGCTGTGAAAGGGCCTTATTCATGATTATGAAGAATTTGTTCATGGCTGTGAAGGACGTGTTTTGGGTAGAATAGTTCACGGCCAAAGCAAAAAGTGTTATGATTGTGAACCTGGCCATGAAGGGGATTGCTATAAATAGTCCAAACTCCATTTATTTCATTTAAACCTAATCCAAAAAGCCCCAAAGCCCTAGCAAAGCCTTAAATCCTCAAAAAACTCATCCCCTACATGATTTTGATGAATTCTAAACACCCAAAACACAAGATTTACTACTCAAGAACAAGATTTATACATGAATTTGAGAGATTCCCCAAGGAAGAAGATGAAGTTGGAGAGAGAAAGTGTGGAGCTTGAGGGAACTCGGGTCTTCCATAAAATTAACTGAATTTTCTTCCTTCTTTGGGTAAGTTTTCATGCTTTTCCTTCTTTTTGACAAGTTTATGGTGATTTGATGACTTGAACCTGAAATGGGTAGAAACCCATTTGTAAATGGGTAAGTTTGATATGAAATCTTGAATATACTTTGGGGAAAACACTTATTAAGGCTAGAATGAGTTGAATTATATATAAATTGATGGATTTAAGTAAGATAGAACCTAGCTTAATGGTTTTGAGAAAGAGTTTAATGTATATGGCAATATGCGGTTATAAATGTTGACATATAGTTGGAGTTAATGAGAAATAGTTATGATTATGTATAGGAGATGCCTTGGAAGGTGGAGTTACCACCAAAGAGGACTAAGCAAGCTTGGATTTAGAGTTGGCTCCATATGAGGTAAGTACACATATGCATTTTAATTTGCTAAAATGAAATGATATGAAATTTGTGATAGATGGCATGTTAATTAAAAATGATTGAAAACATATAATGAAAAAGAGGATAGAAGTTAAAGATAGAGTGAGCTTAAAAGTATGGTTTTCTTATGTTTAATGTATTGAGAATCTAGAATATGTAAATATATGAATAATGACCTTATTGCTAAGTAATTAGCTATGATTGATGTGATAGATTGCAATTATGATTAATTGGTAATATGTTAGATTATTTAATGGTCAATGGCATAATAAGTAACATTAACGAACAATGAATGCTACCAATTGAGATTAATAAAATAAGAGTAAGCTAAATATGAATAATTCATATATGACTATATAAGAATTCCATGGAACATGAATTCATCTACATGGTCAATAGGAATTTAGTAATGATGATTATCCAAATATGTTGGTGGT
The DNA here is from genome assembly GCA_949630135.1 of Balakata baccata. NCBI lineage: Eukaryota > Viridiplantae > Streptophyta > Magnoliopsida > Malpighiales > Euphorbiaceae > Balakata > Balakata baccata. The sequence continues at coordinate 10,629 of CATIWF010171679.1, forward strand.
GTTATTAGCTCAACTAGATGTAAGTTAGGTTAAATGTCAATATGGAAATGTGATAAGTAGGCAGGTGCACAAGTTCAATGAGGGCACTCAAAGTGCTTGAAATAAATGGCTTAATAGAGGTATGTTCCTTACTTAAGAAGTTGTATTTATGATATTGTTTGCATGTTGATAGGAAGGGCTACACTTGGATAGCCTTAGTGCCTTGTATGATATGTAAGCATGCCAAAACATATTTATATGTTAATATATGATGTCATACAACATGAAAACATGTTATGAGCTTAAATATGACTTGAGAATGTGATTACATGCTATGCATAATGATTGAGGTATAAGAGAACATGATAAAAATAAAAAGTAATATAGCATTAAATAGCCATTTCTCCACCTAGGGACTAGAATTAGAATAGATGGTATACCACTAAGGGGACTTATGGTACCAAACCAATTATGTTTCTTTGGGACAAGGTGGCTTAAGCTCATAGAGCACCCTTGATCCCATTTAAATACAGATGATATATCATAATTAGACAAGGTGGCTTATGCTTATGAAGCACCCTTAGTCTTGTTTACACATAAATGATATATCATAATCTGTCAACTAGGCTTAAGCTCGTAGAGTGCTCTTGATTGTATATCAGAGTGAGGGTGGTTTAAGCTTGTGGAGCACCCCTATTCCACACCCCATATCCGAATAGTCTAGGAACGAGATTTGGACTATGTACATTAAAATGAAATATGGGAATTAATCAAATGAGATAAAGAATAAGGCAAGAGGAAATTGTGTGAAGTATCATAAAATTTTTATATAAATTTGATATCCTCGAGCCTCCAAGAGGTCAATACGTTGATTGATAAATGAGAAATAAAAGAACCGTTGAGCAGTTAATTTTGGAATAATTACCTCAGAGTTGTAAAAAAAATGCATGATGTTAAAATAGTGGGATATTGAAATAAAGAAAAAGATTTGTATTATACGAATAAGATAAATATGTATAAAAGAGGCATTAAACGAATGTGCAACATTTGCATAAGTATGAAATGTCCTGATATTGTTATGATTAAATGATTTGAAAACGATTGTGTCACATATTTTATATGCCATAAATGATATAATTATACATTATGTTTGATATGCATATGTGCTTACTAAGCTATGAGTAGCTTAGCGTGTTTTCTCATACACTTAGGTCATGGAGCTGATATAAAGTTGATGTAGCAATTTTGCAGCAAAGATGCCAAAGCCCATGCTAAGAGGAGACTGTGTATATCCCGAATTATAAACCGAGTGCTTTCATATATATATATATATATATTTGTTGCATTTATATATGGGAATGTAAGTAATTATAATTGTTATTCTATAATCATGTAACATGATGCAAAAAGAAAAGAAAAGAAAAAGGGAAAAATAAATAGATATAGCTCAACTAGATATAGTTGAGACACATGAGATGACGGTCTGATAGGCCATGATATTTTATTTTATGTGATTGTGTAGGCAAACAGGAACTAGTGTTAAATAGTTTAGAGTATATTCAATCAGTTAGGCAAATAAGTCTAAATAAATATACCTGCATAGAATATGATGGTAACTTAAAATGAAAAAGTTTTAAATTTGAACAGAAGATAGCTAACTAGTCTGTAACACTTCCTATGTATTATAGGATATACTTATGATATAAAGGAGGATGTTACATTTAGGGCCTTGGGCAGAGATTGAAAGTGATGATGTTAAGGTTGGATCTAAAGAGAAGGATGCTGAGTAGATAGAGGAGAAGGCACTTGAGAATGTGGAGGAGAAAGATGCCGAGAATGTGGAGGAGAAGGATGCTGAGAAGATGGAGGAGAATGATGCTGAGCATAAGGAAGGGAAAGATGATGAGGAAAAGGAGAAGAAATATAATGAGGAGAAGAAAGATGATGAGGAGAAGGATAAGGAGGTTGGTGAAAAAATGTCAACGGAGGAGGATGTTGTCTTTAATGAGAAGAATGATTGGAAAGTAGTGGTAAGTAGCTTTCTATCTTATACACTGATGTTTAATATAGACTATAAGATCGAGTCTAGTGGGTAGAGTGATGTTCATCCCGACTGTGTGAAGGGTTTTGATTATGTATCACATACATATAACGCAGCGGAAAATAAAATTTTTCAAAACCCGAATCAAAGGATTATACATGTGCCAATTAAAACTAATTTAATCAAAGAAAATTCAGAATTTATACCTTTATAATTTCTTGATTTTTCTTCAACTTCTCACCTTATTGGGTTGTAGCAAACTATAACAATCCAATCTTGGATTGTCTCTAACAATATCCATGCGAAGATGAGAGGATGAAAACACTAGGGAGATGGCTTGAACATACCTCAAAGTGCTAGAAATGGTGTATGTTCATATGAGAAGAAAATTAAACTCTTTAATTTTCTTGTTGTCTCCAAAAATTTTTCTTCTCAAGAAAATTTTTCCTTGTCTATTTTCTATCTTTTAGGAGTCTTTTAGATCCAAAAGAAAATCAGAAAAGTAGATCAAAATAGAGAGGAAGAGAAAATAAAGAGGCATGAATAGTGCATTGGCCATTTTGGCCAACTTTATAGGCTGATTGGCGTGCTGCGCATAACAGCCCGCCTGGGCCTGCTGGGCAGGCCCAGCTGGCCTGCCAGGCCAGTGGGCTCGCACGGGCCCATACGCCCCGAGTGATTTTTCCCCGCGATCTTATCGCGAACTGACTCAAAATAATTTTCTCATATTTTGGATCTCATCCTAAGCCATTTTGCTCATTCTTTACATCTCCAAAGCGTGTGACCCATTAGGTTCCCGGTTATGTTGGCGATTTAAATTATCAAATAATTTAAGCAAACCATGAGCGGTATCTAGCAACACATCATGATCCCCAATTGACCGGAAAGT
>CATIWF010171699.1:0-35618 GCA_949630135.1 Balakata baccata
ATATATAATATGACGACTCTTATCTTTTTCCCAAATAATTAATAATTATCGTTTCTAACAATATCAAGAAGGAAAATTAATGTAACTATCTAACTGTCCGATAATGGAGTTTGAATTGCAGGCCAAATCGCTTGCATCACATTCTTTTAGCTGCTCAACTTTCTATCAGTAATTTTGTCTTTCTCAATAGCATCATCTCAATTGCCATCTATTCTTGTCTCATTATTCAAATGATTCCCTAAATTTGTATATATGTAGTAGTCTCTTCTTTTTTTTTTATTACTCTTTCTTTCCCAGTCTTTTTCTTTTTTTCTTTCTAACCCAGAAAAAGAAGAGAAAAGAAACTCTAAAAGCATTCTGATATGGAAAATAATTGCATAGAAAAGTTATTTGGGTCAACAGTATTCTGGGTATTGATGGGGCTGCAAGCAGCAGGGACAGGAGGATTCTTGATATTGGCAGTGACAATGGATATCAAATATATAGATGAAGAAGACAGTCCAGAACCTGCTTTTATTACTCTCTTCACTTTATTTGCCATTCCTGTTGCTTGCTTCTGTTTTGTTTTTGCTGGTGCTTCTTTCTTCAATGTTTTTCATAAATGTTCTTCCAAGAAATCTTCTTTCCCTTCTTCTTTTCCTTCACTAATTCCCACCAAGAACAAGATTTCTTCCTCTTTTGCTGCTTTGAGTACTCCTCAGGATTCTCAATCTCTGGTCTAACTTCTATTCCTATTGTTGTTATTAGGAATTCCTTCTTTTTTTTTCCCTTCAGAATTCTGGTCGAATTTCAGACTCATATTGAATTTGAAAATGAGTTGAAGATATATATCAATGAATTGAAGTCCTTGTGATATATATTTTATTTTTTAATTTTTAATTTCTTGGATTGATTTATCTTGAGAATTACTATAGTTATGTTGTTCTATACCTGTTTTTTCCTTTTTTCCCAATTTCTTGGATTGATTTATCTTGAGAATTCCTTTTAGAATTCCTTGAAAATATCTTAATAATGCTTTGAAAATATTTTAAAATTTTTTTTTTGAAATACCTTAAAAATATATATATATCTTGATTGAATGTTTAAGATTTTCACAAAAAAGAAAAAGGTGAAAAAAAAAAAAGAATAGAAACCTTAAACCAAGCCAAGATAGCTTGGCTCTGTCATTGTGGATTTGTTTGATTTTTGATAACATGACAGGAAAAAGAAATTTTGGTAAGGAAAAATTAATTAAAAATGAAGGCGGCAAAGCTTATCTATGGAGTGAAATGGTGACAAAAAGATGGCCCAATGGTCAATCCAATAAGAGAAGTAACATCTTCTCGCTTGGCTATATGTCGCCGGACGGTTCGTTCTTGTCTTCTTCTTCTTTGCTTTAGTTTCATCCTTTCCACCCCTGTTTGTTTCCACGGAATGTAGCATCGGGCTTAACGGTGTAATTTGTCTTTGGTCGAATACAATTTGCTTAATTTTATAGCTCTGATTATTTTCGAACCTAAATTATCGACACCGATGCGGACAGAGCGTCGTCGTCTTCTTCTTTTTCTGCTGGTAATGATAGAAAGACAAGGTAGATTTTCAATCTTTGAGGGAAATGTGTATAAGGATTTGAAGTCTCAAGAGGGAATTGGAGTTCAAATTCATTTAGACTTTGCAGGTCAGTTTGCAGAGAGAGAACGAGAAAGCGAAGGGAACGGTAATTGTAGAGCGGAAAAAGTCGCCGAATCAACTAGACAGGGAATGAGAGAAGGAAAATAATAAAAATAAAAATATGTTTGGTAAAAATGTAATAAAATAAAATAAAATGGGTGGTAATCTTAATAAAAATATATATCAAATTCTAGTAAATCTTGTAAAATCCTTTAAAAAAAAAAAAGCAAATAGATATGGGACATTTATAAAAATAGAGGAAATCACTCAAATATTTATTAAAATACTGACTTTATTGTTTTTTTCAAAAATAGAAAAAGTGCTAAAGTTTTTTTTTTAAATTACCAAAGGCGTTATAAATATTACAAAAATATTGAAATTCAATGTTTATCCAAAATTTACAACAAAATTAAAGAAAATTGAAATTACAAAAGTTTTTTCAAAAATTTACTTAAATTTTATTCAAATTATATTCAAAATCTACCTAATATTTACCAGAAAATTAATGAAAATTAAATTTATACAAAATTTACTTAAGATTTATCGAAAAATTATCCGATATTTATCCGAAATATACTAAAGATTTACCACAAAATTAAAGAAATTTAAAGTTACAAAAGGTTTATTAAATATTTTTTTAAGATTTACTTACGTTATATTCAATATTTATCAGAAAATTAATGAAAATTAAAATTACAAAGGGTTTGCTCAAGATTTACTATGGTTTTCTAAGATTTACCATAAAATTAAAGAAAATTCAAGTCACAAAAAGTTTATAAAAAATTTACTTAAAGTTTACTCAAATTATATCAAATATTTACCAAAAAAATTAATAAAAATTAAAGTTACATAAAATTTATTCAAAATTTACTAAAGTTTATGTAGCACCTCTTACCCTTCTGTATATACTGTCGTATAGCAAACATATAAATAGTGTTACGGTATATAAAACTGATACCAAAATATTTATACCATTATATAAAATACTATAACATATTTTCGAGTAAAAGAAGATATAAAATAAGTTTATATGCAATATAATTCTAAATCCACTAACTAATTACACTTCTCTATATTTACAAAGTTTGTCGTTTTATCTTCACTTTAAATATGCACGAAAGAAAGACAAACTCTTGCGCTGAGTTATACAATTTAGTGGTACAAAAATTTATAATAACAGTCATTTGTAGAAAATATAAAATCATTCATCAATATCATAAACTCATAAAATTTTTTTGTCATGCCTATATATTAAATTACCATAAACTAACCATAAGAAAACAAGAGATATATATAATCTCATGATCTCAGGAAAACCCGTCGGATTAGAAAAAACAAAGTGAATAAATTATATTGCATAGTTTCAAGAAACCCATCAGAGCGAATATATGTATCATACGACCACAAAAAGCCCATCAGGCCGTAAAGTATAATATATGGCCACAAAAAATCCATCAGGCTAATAATCCGATTGACATATCAATAACTCTCTAGATCATTGTCAATGCTAATATAGAGACTAAATATCAAATTTTCGTCAAATATGAATTTTCGTAATATTTCCAAATATTTCATCATTCAAGAAAATAAGGCACAAAATATATATATATTTTGTTGTAATATTTGTCATATATAATTATTTCTTAATTTCATATTCATTATATAAACTCATTTAAATCAAAACTTCATTAAAATCATATTTTAAGTATTTAATGCTTAAAATAAAAAATTATTATACAAACCTCAATTATTACATGTCAGTATTTGTTGGCTCTTTTTTCGGTCCGCCCTCTACGCCGCTCTCACAGATGTGTCTGAATAAAAAATAATTTCTAATTAACTACAAAGTCATTTTTAATATATATTCTATTGAAAATAAAACTCCAGATTACTTTTCGCTCTCTCATATTGATATTATTTTTCTTGTAACACGCATTTAACGTGTAATCAGAGACTTCAGTCACCTGACATGCCTCCCGATGTGATCAAATTTTTTCCAATAAATTCCTATAATCACTTAAACTCATTTTCTTGCATTTTCGATCACCAATTTCACCAAAATAATATTCAATAATTTCTAATAAATTTTAAATAATTAGGCCAAAAATTCTATTAAATATTTTATCCATTTCAAAAATTATCTTTTACTTCCAAACATTATATTCAACTCTATTTTTGTCATTCTAAGGCATAAATCTTTCAAAATAATTTTTCAAAAATTCGTCCATAATTATAGAAAATTTCTAAAAATTTCACAAAAATTCCTAAAAATTATTTTCTTCGATTTTTCACCATACTTATCTTTCTCAAGCCTCATTCTATTCATTTTCTATTTTTATTTAATTTATCTATAATTTTTCTACAAAATTCTAATTCTTCATTTTTACAAATTCAACATCAACACACACCACCAAACCAAAATCTATTCAAAACAATCATTCAAATCAACTTAAATCTATGGAAATTTGAAAAAAAAAAAGTGAAGAAAATCTCACCTATAATATTCTTGGAATTTTTGGCCAATATATGATTTTCCTCCAAAAATATTTTTTCCATTCCTACTTTATTCTTTATACTTCCTTATGCTTGGATGATGGTAATTTTTGATAGAAAATTACTAGAAATCAAGTGAAATGGCTACAGTCGTCGTCCAAAGGAATAAGTAAAAAAAGATGAGTTTATACATATATATTATGAAATTGTTGAATTTTTTGTCCATTTTTGACTATATACTTGATTATTGCTTAATTAATTTTAATTAAACTTAATTCTTAATTCTTACTCCAATTGGTTAATTAAAATTAATTAAGAAGATACTTTGGATTTTATCCAAATTAATTCAAAAGAAACTTTGACTTTAGACTTTTTCCACCAACTTTCCTATTTTTCAATCTAGTACTTAAACAAATTTATTTTTTTAAATTCCATATCTCAAATGACTTTATCTCCTCAAATTGAATATACTAATATTCTCAACAACAAAAATTCTCTTCAAAATAGTTTTCCCGATGTTGTAAAAAGACCGCAAGTGCGAAAATTACATTTTTGCGATTTAGTCATTTTTCTAAATCATGCCCGTAAAACTTCATCTTAAGTTCGATTTTTAAAGATTTTTAGATAAACAATTTTAAAAATCTTAAAATTCAATTGTGGTTACATTGACATCATTGCAATAATAAATGCATGTCTCTAACTCGTATTCGGAAAATCATACTGTAAATCTATACTATGAATATTATTTCCTCAAATTAGAGCCCTTAGCCTTAAAATGTCTCCATATAACTTCACTTATTGCCTTAAAATATTATTCTCTACATTTTGATATATTTAACTCGAATTCTCATCATTAAGCAAAAACATTGTATTTTTGGCCTAGTTAGTTGCCTTGATTTACGTGTATGACATGAAATCATATTGTTTTATCAAATCAAATCAATATTCATATTAAACATTTTATTATCATATTAAATTAGATTTCTCACACTCATATCCATATTTAAACTCTAATCAATACGTCTCTGTATTGCAATACAAACAATATCAATACACGTATACAATTAGAGTCTAGATAGTGAAAGTGACAATTCTCACCCTCTTAAGAGATTTCATCCTTAAAATTATACTTGGTAAGTCATTACTGAATAGCTGAGAATATTGACTTCTCATAATCTCCTCGTTTTCCCATGTTGCCTCCTCGACCGAGTGTCTCCACCAAAAGACTTTCACCAAAGGTACTTGCTTGTTTTGTAGTTGCTTCACTTTCCTTGCCAGAATAGCTATCGGTTCTTCATAAGATAGATTTGGATGTATCTCAATTTCTTCTACCCGAATGACATAGGACAAATATGATTTGTACCTTCTGAGCATCAATACGGGGAACACATTATGAATCCTTTCCAGCTCAGGAGGTAGAGCCAACCTATAGGCTGCTAATCCTACTCACTCAGTTACCTCAAAAGGCCCAATAAACCTGGGACTTAGCTTGTCTTTCCTTCCAGAATGAAGCACCTTCTTCTAGGGAGATACTTTTAGAAACATCCAGTCACTAACCTCATACTCAATGTCTCTGCGTCTAAAGTCTGCATAAGACTTCTATCTATCTCTAGCTACCTTGAGCGTATCTTTAATCACTCTAATCTTCTCCTGTATGTTGAATCAAATCAAGTCCCAACACCTTCCTTTCACTATCCAGCATATTGGAGTTCTGCACTTCCTGCCATATAATGCTTCATATGGAGCAATGCCAATATTTGCTTGGTAACTGTTGTTATATGCAAACTCCACTAGAGGTAAGTACCTGTCCCAACCTTTTGTAAACTCAATCACACAGTTTCATAGCATATCCTATAATAATTGGATTACCCGTTGTGATTATTCATCTGTCTGAGGATGAAAAGTTGTGCTGAATTGGAGTCGAGTACCCAATAATTCTTGAAGACTCTTCCAAAATTGAGATGTGAATCTGAGATCTCTATCAGATATAATAGACAGCGGCACACTATGCAACCAGACTATCTCCTGAACATATAATTTTACCAACTGATCTAAGGAATAATCCATCTTAACTAGCAAGAAGTGTGCGCACTTGGTCAACCTATCAACAATCACCTATATCGTATCATGTCTTCTTTGAGTCAAGGTAGTCCTGACATAAAGTCTATAGTAACTCTTTCCCATTTCCATTTTAGTATGGCGATAAGTTACAACAATCTTAATGGCAACTAGTATTCTACTTTCTCCTGCTGACATGTCAGGCATCTAGTAGTGAACTCTGTAGTGTCTTACTTCATCTCTGGCCACCAATAATAGAGCTTCAAATCCTGATACATCTTATTGCTGTCACGATGCATAACATAAGTTGACTCATATGCCTCATTTAGAAACTCTTGCCTTAATTCAGTCATATTAGGCACACATAATCTGTCTCTAAAATGAATACTAGCATCTACTTCCACCGAGTACTCAAGTCTTCCAGCTTGGAAATAGCTTCACTAATCATCACGAGCCTAGGATCTTATTTCTGAGCTTCTTTGATCCACTAAACTAATGTAGGTAGGATCCACAACTCTGCTAGAGTCTTTCGACTCAAAGCATCAAGCACTACATTAGCCTTTCCAGGCTGATTGTCAATTATACAATTATAGTCTTTAATAAGCTCCAACCATCTCCTCTATTTGAGATTTAGCTCTTTCTGTGATGATAAATATTTCAAACTCTTGTGATTAGTATAGATGTAACATTTTTCTCCATACGAATAGTGTCGCTAGATCTTCAAGGCAAAAAAATAGCTCCTAGCTCCAGATTGTGCATAGGATAATTTCTCTCGTCCGGCTTCAACGATCTGGAAGCATAAGCTATCATTTTACCCTCCTGCATTAGTGCGTAGCCTAAACCATTCATTGAAGCATCGTTGTATACTACAAAATCTTTCCCCAGATTGGTTGTATTGGAACTAGTGCCTCTATCAATATAGCCTTTAGTCAATCAAAATTGGCCAAACATTTGTTGATCTACTAAAATCTGATGTCCTTACGGAGCAACTGTGCCATAGGTGTGGCTATCGAAGAAAAATCCTTCACAAATCGTATGTAATAGCCTACTAACCCAAGAAAACTTGGTATCTCAGTTACATTCTGAGGCGGCTTCTAATTGAGTATGGCTTCAACCTTGCTAAAGTCAACTCTGATCCTATCTGTTGATACCATGTGACCCAGAAAATTAACTTTCTCGAGCCAAACTCACACTTTGATGGCTTGGCACAATCTAAAGATACTGATCGTGCTCCTCTCTATCCCTAGAATAAACCAAGATATCATTAATGAAGACTACTATAAACTGGTCTAAATAAGGCCTGAAAATTTAATTCATTAGATCTATAAATGTTGCTAGCACGTTCGTCAACCTAAATGGCATGACTAGGAACTCGTATTGGCCATACCGAGTCTTAAAAGCAATGTTATGCACATCACTCTCCTTAATCTTTAGCTGATGATATCACAATCTCAAATCAATCTTGGAAAATTACCCTGCACCTTTCAACTAATCAAACAGGTCATCTATTTATGGCAGTGGGTATCTATTCTTCACTGTCACCTTATTCAATTGTCTGTAATCAATGCACAACCATAGGGTGCCATTTTTCTTCTTCACGAACAACACAGGCGCACCTCAAGGTGACACACTCGGTCAAATGAGCCTTTGTCTAGTAACTCACAATTGCACTTTTAACTCTTTCAGCTCTACTGGCGCCATTCAATATGATGTAATGGATATAGGTGCAATACCAGCTAGCAACTCAATGACAAACTATATTTCTTTGTTTGGAGGCAATCCTGGCAAATTGTCAGGAAACTCACATATTGTAGGAATATCCTGAAGCCTCAGACTCTCCTACTTGTAGCTACCACGTCTCCAAAGAAGCTTTATTGCCCTTCCTAATCAACCTCTAGGCCTTCATAGATGAAATTACATTAAATGGTACCTTTCTCCGAATATCCTATATTACTTGATCCTTACACCCGAGCTTCCTAACAATAACCTTTTGAGCTGTACAATCAACTATAGCTCTATAGCAAGCTAGCCAATCCATAACCAGTATAACAGCGTACTTATAGAATGGCAACTTAATCAAATTTGTTGGATATAGCTCACCCTGAATTACCAAAGGCAACTATCGGTGCACTCTATCAACCTAGCATTGTGACCTAGGGGATTTGTCACCACAATATCATATATTAATGTCTCAGTCACTGTGTCATCCCCAACTAGTGGTGTAGTGCATATATAAGAGTGTGTGGAATCCAGATCTATCAAGGAATATATATCTGAGCCAAGTAAAGAAAATTTACCCACAATCACATCAAGGGCATCCTACTCCTCTCGGGCTCTAATAGCATAAGCTCTGGCAAGTGTTGTATAGATACCTCCTAGTTTATTCACTATCTCAGACACAGTCTATACTATCCCTGTCTTGCCACCTTGAATTCGATCTCTGCTTTTACCTTTGACAGGTGCAAATCCCTATGTCTGAATAGGTTTCTCACCAACGACCTTTATAGCCTGACCCAAAAGTGGACAATCCCTCCTGAAATGTCCTGTCTCACCATAGTAGTAGCACACCCTAATATTCATTCGACACTTCTTACTATGATACCGACCACACTGCTGATACTAAGGGAGTGTAACAGATCTTTCCCTAAGTAAACCCTGGGTACTGACGACCGATGGTGCTGATCTTGCAGGCTAACCCCACCTGACTAGTGCACTTGAACCTCTAAACCCACTCTGGAGTCTGCTACCAAAAAAACCTAGTCTTGTTACTGGTTGAGGAACCTATGCTCGGTAAAAAGAAAGGTCTCTTGTCTTGGCTCGGATATACTATCTTCATTTCCTCAACCACAACTTTCTCAATGGCCTTTGTAGCTATCCTCATAATAGTAAACTCTTTAATATGTGATTCTGCTAGTCTAGCCCTAATAAGGAGTCGTAGTCCCTTCTCAAACCTTCGATATCTGTCAATCTCATCAATAATGATACCCCTACATATTTACTAAGGCGAGTATAACCTTTCTCATATTCTTCTATAGTCATATCCCCCCATGTAAGATCAAGGAACTCTTGCCTCTTTCGATCAATATGGACCCTGAGATGTATCTCTCCTTGAACTATTCTAAAAAGAATTTCCAAGATGGTGGATTAGGTGTCTGGGGACACTATAACACAGTCTTCCACCAATCATAAGCCCTTTCTATAGTAGAGACTCCATATACTTATACTTCTGCACTAATGTGCAATCCATTTGTCGAAATACCCTCTCTATCCTTTCCAACCAATACTCAGCAACCGCCACATCATTTGTATTGTGGCCATAAAAATATGTAGCTCCCAACTTCTGGAGCCTTTCAAACCTCATCTCTGCAGTGGATGGTCTGGCAGAATGTCATAGGATCTCTGCCATATCTTCTAACAGCTCCTCTCTTGTTGAACCCAAAACTGAGGCATGTCTATCATGTTTATGTGGTCTATCAGATCTAAGTGATCTATTTGATCCACAGGTAGATGTATTACCCTTAGCTACCCTCTATCGCCAAATAGGATACGAAACATCCGTTTTTAATAGTATATATGACTTAGAGGTCTCCTCCCAGATGTATTACCCTTAGCTACCCTCTATCGCCAAATAGGATACGAAACATCCATTTTTAATAGTATATATGACTTAGAGGTCTCCTCCCTGTTATATCGTAATGGCTCATATTCCTTAGTAGTATCCTATTTGACTTGCCATAATCAGAATCTATTGCCCTACAAAACTAAGTAGTGGCCCACATTAGGAAGTAGTAATAGTTTCTTTTTATATTCAAAATACTTTTCAAAAACTAATGCATGAACAGATAATCCTAGTTCACCCCTTCTTTCCTAGAACCACCTAAACCTCACTCTGATACCAATAAAATTGTAGCATCCCTTACCCTTCTATATATACTACATACACCAGATGGATAAGTAGTGTTATAGTATACAAAATCTATATCAAAACATGTACACCATTATATAAAATACTAGACCATATTTTCAAGTAAAAGAAGATATAAAACAAGAGTATATGCAATATAATTCCAAATTCACTCTATGATTACATTCCCTTATTCATGTATTAGTTTTTGAAAAGTATTTTGAATACAAAAAGAAACTGCTGCTGCTCCATAAAGTGGGCCCCTATTTGCTTTTGTAGGCGATAGATTCTAATTATGGCGAGTTAGAGAGGAGACTACTGAGGAATAAGAACTATTATGGCATGACAAGGAGGAGACCTCTAAGTTATATATACCGTTGAGTATAAATGCTTCATATCCTCTTCGATAATAGAGGGTAGCTTAGGGCAGTACATCTACCCATAGATCTAATAGATCACATAGATTTGATAGACCATATAGACATGATAGACATGCCCCGATTCTAGGTTCAATAAGAGAGGAGTTATTGGAGGATATGATAGAGATCTTACGATATTCTGCCAGACTAACCACTGTAGAGATATAGTTTGAGAGGCTCCAGAAGTTGGGAGCTACAGATTTTTACAGCTGCAATAAAGATGACACGGCGATTGCTAAGTATTGGCTAGAAAGGGTAGAGAGGGTATTTCGGTAGATGGATTGCACGTCAGTGTAGAAGTATAAGTATTTGGAGTCTCTACTGCAGGAGGGGCTTATGATTGGTAGAAGACTGTGTTATAACGTCCCCAAACACTCGATCTACTATCCTAGAAATTCTTTTTGGAACAATTCAAAGAGAGATACGTCTCAAGGCCTATACTGACTGGAAGAGGCAAGAGCTCCCGATCTCAGATAAGGGGATATGACTATAGAAAAATACAAGAAAGAGCATGCCTACCTCAGTAAGTATGCAATGGGTATCATTATTTTTAAGATTAACAGATACTTAAGGTTTGAGAAGGGACTATAACCCATTATGAAGGCTAGATTAGCAGGATCATAGATCAAGAGGGCAGCTGCGGAGGCTATTGAGAAAGCTGTGGCTGAGGAAATGAAGGCAGTATATCTGAGCAGCAACAAAAGACCTTTCTTTCAGTCGAGTACAGGTTCCTCAGCCAGTAAGAAGATTAGGTTTTCTAGTAACAGATTCTAGAGTGGATCTAGAGGTTCAGGTGCACTAGCTAGGCAGGGTCAGCCCACAAGATCAGCATTATCAGTCTCCAGTACCCTAGGTTCAATTGAGGGAATATCTGTTACACACCCTCAGAGTCAGTAGTGTAGTCGGTATCATAGTGGGGAGCATCCGATGAACACTAAGGCATGCTACCACTATGGTGAGAACGGACTTTTAAGGAGGGATTATCCACATTTAAGTTAGGCTATAAAGGCCACTAGTGAGAAACCTATTCAGACACAAGAATTTGCACCTATTAGAGGTAGAGGCAAAGGTCAAATTTGAGATGGCAAGACAGAGTCTAAGATAGTGAATAGACTAAGAGGTAGCTATATAACACCTATCAAAGGTTATGCCATCAGAGCCCGAGAGGAGCAAGATGTCCCTGATGTGATTGTAGGTAAATTTTCTTTACTTGACTTGGATATATATTCCTTGATAGATCCAAGTTTTACACACTCTTATATATGCACTACACCACTACTTGACATAATGACTGAGACATTAGTATATGATATTGTGGTAACAAATCCCCTAGGTCATAGTGCCAGGGTTAACAGAGTGTACCAACAGCTACCCTTGGTGATTTAGGATGAGCTATATCTAATAGATTTGATTAAGCTATCATTCCATGAGTACGATGTCATACTGGGTATGGATTGGCTAACTCACCGAGCTGTAGTTAATTGTGCAACTTGGAAGTTTATTGTTAGGAAACTCGGGTGTAAGGATTGAAGTGTGAATTTTGGCTATAGAAAGTCAATTTTCTAGGTCACGTGATATCAATAGATAGGTTCAGATTTGACCTTAGCAAGGTTAAATCCATACTCAATTGGAAGCCACCTCGAAATGTAACTGAGATGCAGAGTTTTCTTAGGTTAGCAGGCTATTACAAATGATTTGTGAAGGGTTTTTCTTTGATAGCCACACCCATGACACGGTTCTCCGTAAGGATATTAGATTTGAGTGGACAAACAAGTGTCAGGCCAGTTTTGATCAACTAAAGGCTATATTGACAGAGGCACCAGTTCTAATGCAACCCACTCCAGGGAAAGATTTTATGGTATATAATGATGCTTCACTGAATGGTTTAGGCTGTGTACTAATGTAGGAGGGTAAGGCGATAGCTTATGCTTCTAAACAGTTGAAACCGCACAAGAGAAATTATCCTACGCACGATCTGGAGCTAGCAGCTATTGTTTTTGCCTTGAAGATCTGGCAACACTATTTGCATGGAGAGAAGTGTTACATTTATACATATCTTAAGAGTTTGAAATATTTACCCTCGTAGATAGAGCCGAATCTCTAACAAAAGAGATGGTTAGAGCTTATTAAAGACTACGACTGTATAATTAACTATCAGTCTAGAAAGGCTATGCAATGGCTAATGCTTTGAGGTGAAAGACTCTAGCAGAGTTACAGATTCTACCTCCATTAGTTCAGTGAATCAATAAAGCTCAGAAACAGGATCCTAGGCTTGTGATGATTAGTGAAGCTATTTCTAAAGGGGAAAGACTTGAGTACTCAGTGGAAGCATATGCTAGTATTCATTTCAGAGACAGATTATATGTGCCTAATATGCTTGAGTTAAGGCAAGAGATTCTAAAGGAGGTACACAAGTCAATTTATGTTTTGTATCCCAGTAACAACAAGATGTATCAGGATTTGAAGCTCTATTATTAGTAGCCGGGGATGAAGAAAGACATTACAAAATTCATTACCAGATGTCTAACATATCAGCAGGTGAAAGCAAAACACTAATTACCATCAGGATTGTTGTAATGTATCGCCATACTAGAATGGAAATGGGAAAGAGTTACTATGGACATTGTGTTATGACTACCCTCGACTCAAGGAAGATATGATGTGGTATGGGTGATTGTCAATAGGTTAACCAAGTCCCCACACTTCTTGCCAGTCAGGATGGACTATTCCTTAGATCAGTTGGTAGAATTATATATTCAGGAGATAGTTTGGTTGCACGGTGTGCTGTTGTTTATTATACTGATAGAGATCCCAGATTCATATCTCAGTTTTGGAAGTCTTTAGGGATCATTGGGTACTCGATCCCACTTTAGTACGACTTTTCATCTTTAGACAGATGGACAATCAAAGCAAATAATCCAATTATTAGAGGATATGCTTCGGAGCTGTATGATTGAGTTTACAGGAATTTGGAACAGGTACTTGCCACTAGTGGAGTTTGAGTATAACAATAGTTACCAAGCAAGTATTGGCATGGCTCCATATATAGCATTGTATGGCAAGAAGTGCAAAACTCCAGTATGTTGGATGGAGCTTAGTGAAAGGAAAGTGTTGGGACTTGATTTGATTCAACAAATGGAGGAGAAGATTAGAGTGATTAAAGATAGGCTCAAGGTAGCTAGAGACAGACAAAATTCTTATGCAGACTTGAGACATAGAGACATCAAGTACAAGGTTGGTGACAGGGTGTTTCTAAAAGTATCTCCCTAAAAGAAGGTGCTTCGTTTTGGAAGGAAAGGCAAGTTGAGTCCCAGATGTATTAGGCCTTTTGAGATAACCAAGCGAGTGGGACTAGTAGCCTATAGGTTAGCTGTACCTCCTGAGCTGAAAATGATTCATAATGTGTTCCACCTATTAATGCTTAGAAGATACATATCAGATCCGTTCCATGTCATCCAGGTAGAAGAAATCGAGGTACAACCAGATCTATCTTATGAAGAAGAACTGATAGCTATTTTGGTAAAAGAAGTGAAGCAAGTATCTTTGGTGAAAGTCCTTTAGCAGAGACACTCGCCTATAAGGCAACATGGAAAAGCGAGGAAATCATGAGAAGTCAACATCCTCAGCTATTCAGCAATAACTTACCAGGTATGATTTCGAGGACATAGTCTCTTAAGAGGGAGAGAATTATCACATCCGCGATCTAGACCTTGATCGTATATGCGTATTATTGTTGTTTGTACTGCAATACAGATGTGTACCGACCAGAGTTTAAATACGGACATATGAGTGTGAGAAATCTAATTTAATATGATAATAAGATGTTTAATATTACTATTGAGTTGATTTGATGAAACGTTGCAATTTCGTGTCATGCACATAAATCAAGGTAACAAATTGGGCCGAAAATACAGGATTTTCGCCCAACAATGAGAATTCGATTTAAACATACCAAAATGTATAGAATAATATTTTACGGCCATAGGTGAAATTACATTGAGATATTTTAAGGTTAAGAGCTCTAATTTGTGGAAATAATGTTTCCAGTGCAGATTTACAATCCTATTTTTCAATTGGGAGTTAGAGATATACGTTTACTATCACAATAATATCAATGTGACCACAGTTGAATTCTAAGATTTTTAAAACTGATAATATAGAAACCGAACTTTAGATGAATTTTTACGAACATGATTTATAAAAAGGACTAAATCATAAAAACGTAATTTTCACACAGGTGGTCATTTTGAAATATCAAGAAGACTATTTTGAAGAGAAAATTTTTCTAAGAATATTGGTATGTTCAATTTGAGGAGATAAAGTCATTTGGGATATGAAATTTAAGAAAATAAATTTGTTCAAGTACTAGATTGGAAAATTGGAAAGTTAGTGAAAAAGGTCCAAAGTCAGTTTTTTTTAATTAATTTGGATAAAATTCAAAATATCTTTTTGACTAATTTTAATTGACCAATTAAAGTAAAGATTAAGTTTAATTGAAATTAATTAAGCATTAATCAAGTATATAAAGTAAAAAATGGACAACAATTCAACAATTTCATAATATTAAAAAAAAAAACTTTTCTTCTTTTTCTTCTTCCTTTGAACGACTACCATAGCCAATTTCTTGATTTCTTTCAATTTTATCTTACAAATTACCACCATCCAAGCATAATAAGTTAAATAGGAGTGAAAAAAATATTTCTTGAGGAAAATCACATATTAGCCAAAAATTCCAAGAAAATTAGAAAGTGAGATTTTCTTCACTTTAAATCTGCATGAGAGAAAAACAAACTTCCGTATTGAGTTATATAATTTAGTAGTACAATAATTTATAATAACAGTCATTTATAAAAAAATATAAAATCATTCATCAATATCGTAAATTCATAAAAACTTCTTGTCATGCCTATATATTAAATCATCATAGACTAACTACAGGAAAACGAGGGATACATATCATTTTATGATTATAGGAAACTCACTTAATCAGAAAAAACAATGTGAATAAATTATAGCACATGGTCCTAAGAAACTCACAAGACCGAATATATGTATCATACGACCACATGAAATCCACCGAGCCGTAAAGTATAATATTTGGCTACAGGAAACCTTTTAGGCTAATAACCCAATTGGCATGACAATAACTCTCTATAATATTATATATACTAATATATGAGTTAAAATATCAAATTCTCATCAAATATAAATTTTCATAATATTTCCAACAATTTTATCATTCAAGAAAACAAGACACAAAAATATCTTTTTTTATCTTAATATTTTCCGTAAATAATTATTTTCTCAATTTCATATTCATCATATAAATTCATTTAAATCAAAATTTTATTAAAATCATATCTAAATCATTTAATGGCTAAAATTATAAATCACTATACATACCTCAACAATCACATGCCAATATCTGCCGGCTCTTTTTTCTGGTCCACCCTCGACGCTGATCTCGTAGATGCGTCTGAACAACAAACAATTTTTAATTAACTACAAAATCATCTTTAATATATATTCTATTAAAAATAAAACTCTCCGAATACTTACTGTTTTCTCATATATTATAATCTCATATTAATATTATTTTTCTCGTTACACACATTTGACACGTAATCTGATATTTTATCACTCAACACGCTTCCCGGCAATACTAAAATTTTCCAAATAAATTCTTATAATCACTTTAACTCATTTTCTTGCATTTTTTATCACCAATTTTACCAAAATAATATTTAATAATTTCTAATAAATTTTTCAATAACTAAGCCAAAAATTCACTAAAAATTATATTAAATATTTCATCCATTCCAAAAATTATCTTCCAATTCTAAACACTTCATTTAACTTCATTTTTGTCATTTTAAGACAAATCTTTTAAAATAAGTTTTCAAAAAATTCGGTCATAATTATGAGAAATTTCTAAAAATTTCACAAAAATTTCTAAAAATTATTTTAATCAATTTTTTACCATATCCATCTTCCTTAAGTCTCATTCTACTCATTTTCCATTTTTATTTAATTTTTTTATAATTTTCCTACAAAAATCTAATTCTTCATTTTTACAAATTCAATATTAAACACACCACTAAACCAAAATCTTATTCAAAACAATTATTCAAATCAACTTAAATCTATGAAAATTTGAAAAAAAAGTGAATAAAATCTCACATCTAATTTTCTTAAAATTTTTTGCCAATATATAATTTTCCTCTAAAAATATTTTATTCATTCATATTTAACACCTTATACTTTCTTATGCTTGGATGATAGTAATTTGTAAGAGAAAATTGGAAAAAAAAATAAGGGAAATGACTATGGTGGTCGTTCAAAGGAAGAAGAAAAAGAAGATGAGTTTTTTTTTTAATAGTATGAAATTGTTGAATTTTTATCCATTTTTTACTTTATATACTTGATTAATGCTTAATTATTCTTAATTAAATTTATTCTTTGCTCCAATTGGTCAATTAAAATTAATCAAGAAGAAATTTTGGATTTTATCCAAATTAATTCAAAAAAAACTTTGATTTGGACTTTTTCCACTAATTTTCCAATTTTTCAATATAGTATCTCAAATTATCTTATCTCCTCAAATTGAACACATCAATATTCTAAAAAAAAAAATTTTCTTCGAAATGGTCTTCCCAATGTTGCAAAACGATTACCGGTGCAAAAATTACGCTTTTACAATTTAGTCATTTTCTAAATCATGCTCGTAAAAATTCATATGAAGTCCAATTTTTAGATTATCAGTTTTAAAAATCTTAGAATTCAATTGTGGTCACATTGGCATCATTGCGATAGCAAACACATATCTCTAACTTCCGATTGGAAAATCAGATTGTAAATCTGCACTAGAAACATTATTTCTGTAAATCATAATCCTTAATCTTAAAATATCTCCATATAACTTCACATATAATCTTAAAATATTATTCTCAAAATTTTGGTATGTTTAACTCGAATTCTCACCACTAGGCGAAAACCTTATGTTTTTGGCTCAGTTTATTGTCTTGATTTACGTGCATAATACAAAATCACAACATTTCATTAAATCAACTCAATATTCATATAAAACGTCTTATTATCATATTAAATTAGATTTGTCACACTCATATATCTGTATTTAGACTCTGGCCGGTACATCTTTGTACTGCAATACAAACAACAATAATGTGCATATACAATCAGGGTATAGATCACAGACGTTACTGTTTATCCAAGAATTATTAAAAATTTATCCGAGGTATATCTAAGATTTATCTGAGATTTACCAAATGTTTACCCAAGATTTACCAAAAATATTTATCCAAGATTTACCAAAAATTTATCCAAAGTTTACTAAATAACTAGCCAAAAATTTGCTAAAATAAATAAACTTAATTAAGTTAATTAAATACAAGTTTACACATTTCATTGGTTAATTAAGTTAATTAAATATAAATTTATATATTTCTTTTTCTAATTAAGTTAATTAAATAATAATTAAAAATAAATAAATACATATATATAACAACAATCTATGGCCATACAAATTAATTAAATTCTCATTCCATGTTTAAAATATGGAAAAAAAAGCCATTTTCTCTATCAATTAAATTTAAAAAATGTGATATTTTGAAAATAAAAATGAATAAATCTGTAAAAAATGAAAATACGAAAAAAAATCTCAATAAATTTGAAAAAAAAAATTTAGAAATCGGTAAATGGTGTAAAATTCTCGATAGATATTAGAACTTTCCTATAAAAAGTGTAACCCTAAACAGAATAATATGGCCCAAGTCCAAAATAACAAAATGGGTTCAATGTTGAAGGAATGGTAGATTTTTGAATGTTCAAAATAAGAAGCCCCCTCCTTCTCCTCTAATTGTTATACCATATATGGCTACCAAGGTAAATTTTACTTTGCGGTTTTCTAATTATATAACTCATAATAATTTAGTATCTGAAAAATTATTTGTAACATAAAGATACTTCAATTATATAAATTGTAACAATCCAATACCTCAAAAATTATTTGTAATACAAAAGTACCTCAATTTTTATTTTGTAACTAAATAGTACTTATGTCTTTGACTGTTAGTCTCCCTAACATAAGTGTGATATAAAATATCAACATCAAATAAATTTTAATAAAAATAAAATTAGCTGTAATATTCATATCAGATAAATTTCAATTTTACTGACCGGATATTACAGCTAATTTTATTTTTATTAAAATTTATTTGGATATTTCATGTTATATTTTTGTTAGAGAGACTAAGGAATGTTTGAGAGTGCTTTGAGTGTTCTAAAAGCAGGTTTTGAATTTTTTTGATTTAATTGACTAATTTTTTTAATTTTTATGAATTTTTTTTTCAAATATACTTATGGAAAAAATATATATTTATCTGTATCTACCAAAAATAGTTTTCAAAACTCAAAAAAGTTAAAAATATAATTTTTTTTTCAGAAAAGTGTTTTTTCCAAATAAAATATTAAATGAACCATAATAATTGAAAATATAAGTACTATTCAGTTATAAAATAAAATTTGAGATACTTTTGTGTTATGAATAATTTTTAAAGTACTGAATTATTACAATTTATATAATTATGATACCTTTGTATTATAAATAATATTTGAGGTACTGAGTTGTTACAATTTACATAATTGAGGCATTTTTGTATTATAAATAATTTTTTTGGTACCGAATTATTATGAGTTATATAATTGGAAGACCGTTGGTGAAATTTACTCCGCTATCCATATAGCAATATGGATCAATAATCCATTATACAGAGTTTTTATTTAGTAGTAAAAATACATTATAATTTTATAAATAAAATAAATTTATATAACTATCAAAACATTGAAACAATTTTGTAATATTCACAAAATTCTTTTAAATGTCTCAAAGTATACATATTCATTTGTTACAGTTTATCAAGCATTAACTACAGATTCATTGAGTATCAGCTACATGTTCATTAAACTTGAGTGACACATCCATTTCTTTTTATTTAAAATTCAAGTTAAATAGAAATTTATTGGATATTAACTATAAATTCATTGACCATAAATTATATACTCATTTGTGATAGTGGTTATGGGTGGTCGTAACGGTGGTAATGGATAATAAATAGTAATAGTGATGGTGGTTGATGGAACACAGTGAAGATGGTGGTGGTGGTGGATGAATAAGATAGCCATAGTGTAAAAAATTAAAAGGTTAAAGAACAAAATAAATAAATAGCATAATAAAAAAAATACTGAAAAATACATGACCACTTAATCAAAAGTTAAGCCACTACAATCTAAACTGACCAATATAGGAATGTCAAAGTAGATAAAATAATTTTTAACTAATAAATATAATGCTATATAGGCGGCACATATAACCAGTCAAGAGTATGAACAGCTCTTTAAGCCAACTAAATTAATGTGAAAATGTAATATTTACAGAAAAAATTCAATTTACAAAAATGACATAGTGTTTTCAAGAATAATTATTTGTCTTTTTTTTAACCACATATATACTTATTTGTCATACGGTTTAAAGATTAATTCTGTTGCAACTTAATTACATTTAAGATTATATTTTTTTCAAAAAATATATTTAATAGGATTCGAATTGGAAACTTATCCTAGAAAACTTATTCTAATAAACCAGCTTGTGTTGTTGACCGAACTACAACCCTTACATAGTAATGAACTTATCTTTATTGCTCCAGTGATAAATTTATAAATATTTATTATCTTGTTTGTAATTATATTTATTAATTTCTTGAAAAAAATTTATTTATTTATCACTAAAAGGTTTATCACAAATTAAATAAAAAGTTATTAGTTTATTACTATATGTTTATTTTGTTTTAAGATTCTAGATTTATTAGTAATGAAGTAAAAATATTTATTAATTTATTTAAAAATATTTATTACCAATAAAATAAATATTTATTAGTTTATTAATGAAGGTTCATTAATTTGTAGATATATTCATTAGTTTTTTTGAGAAAAGTTCATTTGTTTATTATTGAAATGTTTGTTACGAACAAAATAAATGTTCATTAGTTTATTATTATATGTTCATTTTGTTTAAGATTCTAGTTATTAACAATGAAGTAAAATGTTCATTAGTTTAATGAAAAATATTCATTACTAATAAAGTAAAAATTCATTAGTTTATCAACAAATATTCATTACTTTATTAATAAAAGATTTATTTCTTATATTAATATAAGTTTATTTTAATTTTCTATACTTAATTTAATTGATATTTTTTTGTATTTTGACTTGTAAGTATAAATTTATTAAATTCTTTTTAAAGAAATTCAAAATGCAACAAAAAAAAAAATGAGACAAAATGGATAAAAAAAACACTAAATCGAGACATACAGCACTTGAAAATGTAAAAAAAAATACAAAATAACTGTTGATTTTATTCTATAATTAAATGAACATTTATTAATAAACTAATAAATATTTTACTTATTTCTTAGGAAAAAAGAACATTACTTCAGTGCTAATGAATTTACACTTTACAACAAATAAACCTATATCAACAAATGAATTTATGTAATTTTATTTTATTTATAAAATTATCATTGTATTTTTATTATATCTCTTATATATCTGAGATCTATATTATATAGGGTGTCTAATATAATTTGCGCGCTTATTAGATTGGTGTAAAAAGTAATCAAAACTTTTCAAAATATTACTCTTTGCAATAATGTAATTAGTTTTTTAAAAAAATTATGGCTTCAGTTTGGAGATAAATTCAGCTCCCGCGAACTTAAATCAATTCGAATTTTGGCACCAATTAATTTTAATTAATTTAATATTATTTTATTTAATCTAAGGATTGTAAACTTTTCTTTTCCATTTTTTTCAAATGATGGGTGGCCACTATCCACCTAATTTGGGGCCCATCCAATTAATTCACCCTTTTGGATTGTGGGGCCTTTCTTTTTAATTCATTTCTTCTTTTAAAAAGAAAAATATAATTATTACTAGTTTTATTACACCTTAATAGTTTATGTTATAACATATTTATTAAACGCTTAAAATTATAAATTAATAAACGTTTCAGATAAATAGTATTTTTGTTTAATAGTTGATATATGTATATATATATATATAGTGTGTCTACGTACAGTAGAGGACGTATATTATTATTATCTTTTTTTAAAAAATATTATTATCGTTTTAGCCTTGCACTAATATTATTTTTGCAGGTTTTTAGGTTCAAAAGATTTTAATTAGGATTTCCTCAAAAAGAAGAGTTTAATTAGTGTAGAATAAAAAATTGGGAGTTATCAAGACATACTTATTTTGCTTTGAATAATCATACTATTTTTTGTGTTTGCATATGAAATCAAAAAGGGATAATATGATTGCAATTAATTCAGTTCAAATTAATATATTCACATATATTAATTTTTTCACTAATAAATTTTAATTTAACGGTGATAGTATAAAAATAAACCCTTATATAAAAAATAATAATTCCTATAGAACTTTATAATAAAAATAAATAAATAAATAGTGCCTGCATGCATGTACTTTCCCTTGATAAAGCTAATCAACCTTGAAGAATGTTGTAATGATATATCCTACTTTTCATCTCCTTAATCTCTTATTTCACCTCCTTGACCATTGAATCAAACAGCCAAAGCAAAATATAAAAGTCAGAAAAATAAGGAAAAGTATGCAAAAGTAAACAAGAAATACTAATTTGTCAAATGCACAAGAAAAAGTGTCAATTGCAGTGAAAGCACCAAAAAAACTGATTCTATTCTACCTTCACTAGTTCATGTAATTCAGCTGTTTTAAAATAATAATAATAATAATAATAATAAAAATAATATTATTATTATTATTATAATTTTGAAAACTACTAAATTATTCTTTGAACTATATTTTATAAAATGTGTCATTTTTTTTAATTATGACTCAATGTAAATAAGCTTTTGAATATTAAACTAAATGTAAATTAGTCCCTGAACAATATCATATGAAGCGAGTCACTTCTCACTAGATTAAATTGACTCACAGTTCTGATTTAATATACCTAATATATAAGACGTCTTTATTTGAAGTTGGTGGGATAATTCATTCTATAAAATATAATTTAGGAACTAATTTGCCGAATTGGTGTTATTGACTTGGATATTTTTATACTCTGTGAATAAATAAATTTGTCAATAGATCTATCTTATTTGTATAGCGGCTTATTCCAGAATTGAAAAAAATGAGCTCCTTTAACTCAGCAGTAGAGTACCGCTATGGTAAGTCATCGGATGGCGCAATTAAATTTTTTAAAGACCACAGTCAAATAATTTTTAAGTTTAAATTGACGTATTAAAATTTTAAAAACTTTGAGATTAGAATTGGGTTAGTATTTATTATTTAATTGAATAAATAGAACCTTCAAAACGAGTTAATTTTATCGATAATAACTAAATTTTACTCTTATTGTATAAATGTTATATAAAATTTTTTCATCCTAAAAAAATTAACTATATTTTTATTTTACTAAAATTATTTTCGGCCAATTTTTATATATGAATAACCAAAATATAACGTGACAGCTGGTGTGTCACTTAAAATCTAACGTAAAATATGATATGTTAATATAAATCTAACGTAAGTAATTTTAATAAATTGAAAATATAGCTAAATAATTTTTTGAGATGAATCAAACATAATCTATAAATACATGAGTCAATAATTACGTTCACGAATTTGCTATTTTTCTTACCATAGTACATATTTCATGCAATTATATCCATAATAATAATATTATTAATAATATTGTTCCCTTCACAATAAAAAGCCGAAGTAATGATATTCACGAAAATGCGGTTTTTTTTTTTTTTTTTTACTTTGCACACTGCGTGTTTCATATAATTCTATCAATTACAATTATATTGTTCACTTCGCAATAAAAAGCCGTAGGTCAGCTGCTAAAAAAAAAAATGCCGTAGGTCAGAATGAATTGAAAGCGTACCAATCATGGGCCTATGAGGAATGGGGATGTTATTATTAATAACGAATTTGGAAAATTTAATTTAATCAGAAAAAAATATATATAAATTGAAATTTAATTATTAAAGTAAATTTTTAATAAATTTTAATTAAAAAAATATATAAAATTGTATTTAATTAGTTTAATTAAAGTTATTTATTTTGGCAAATCTGGATAGATTTTTGGTAATTTTTAGTTGAGAGATTTACTTCATATTGGATAATCATTAAGTCAATATTAAATAAATTTTAGGTGAACTTTGTGTAACTTAACTTTAATAAATTTTCTTATAAACATTGAGTAAATATTTGATATAATTTGAATAAATCTTAAATACATTTTTAATAAATCTTTTGTAATTTCAATTTTTTGGGTAAACATCGAGTAAACCATGAATAAATATTGGATAAATCTTATATAATTTCAACTTTTATTAATTTTGTAGTAAATTTTAAGTAAATTTCGGGTAAACCTTGAAATAAATTTTGAATAAACCTTTTGTAACTTTAATTTTTATTAATTTTTTGGTAAATATGGGGTAAACTTTGAATAATTTTTGGATAAATTTTAGGTAATTCTTGGGTAAATTTTGTGTAACTTCAATTTTCATTAATTTTCTTATAAATATTTAGTATAACTTGAATAAATTTTAAGTAAATATTTGATAAATTTTGTGTAACTTCAATTTTTATTAATTTTTTATTAAATATTTGATATAACTTAAGTAAATATTGAGTAAATATTTGATAAATCTTTTGTAAATTCAATTTTCAATAATTTAGTAGTAAATATTGGGTAAACTTTAGGTAAATTTTTGGTAATTTTTTTGGTAAATATTGAGTAAATATTATATAATTTAAACTTTCACTAATTTTTCGATAAATATTATGTATAATTTGAATAAACTTTAAGTAAATATTTGATAAAATTTTTGTAACTTTAATTTTTATTAATTTTAAGGTAAATTTTGAGTGAATCTCAGATAAATTTTGGATAAACTTTAATTTTCTATATTTTTGAAAAAAATTTTGTGTTAGCTATATTTTTTGAAAAAAAACTTTGAGTGAGGGTATTTTTATAAATGTTTACCCGCTTTTTTCTATTTTTGTAAATTTTCCTTTTAAATTTTTATTTAATGTATTTTGTTGTATATAGTAAATAATATTTTTTTTTGTTATATTATATTAATATTTAAAAATTGAAAAAATTATTATGTACTCCATCTAGTTTGACATAATATATTTGCACTTTTATGAGATTTGAAAAATATACGATTTGCTCCATATAATTTGATATAATATACTAGTACCCATTGAGATTTGAAAAATAATATAATATACTAGTAAAAAAAATATTATCTTTTAATATTAGTCTAATAAATCAAATTTACAAGGAAGAACTAGTGCAATTTATCAAAATTTTAAGAGATAAATAGTATAATTTTCGAACCTCACGATGATACTAGTATATTATGTCAATTATAAAAAGTAAATCGTATATTTTTCAAATATCAGGAAAATACTAGTTTATTATGTCCAATTAGAGAGAGTATAGAGTAATTTTTTTCAAAAAATTTTATTAAAGGGTAAATTAATCAATAAGAAATATTTTTTAATATTGTTTATTTTTTCATTAGTTAGGACTATATAATAAAAATAGTCATATTTTATATTCACGGTAAATGTAATTAACTTTCATAATATTATTTAATTATAATGCAAAAATAATAATTCTATTACAACGAAACGAAGAAAATATGTAATCATTTTAGTTCTATAAACCTCACATCCCTTTGAAACTGAAATTAAGCAAGTAGATAATATTTACCAATTAAACTAAGATATTCTATAAATAAAATTATATATGATTTTCCATATATTGTACGATAAATTCTCACTTTAATATAATTGTATTAATTACAAAAAAGTTACTCAATTCACACAAAAAAAAAAAAAAGCTATGGACCAATAGGAATGGGGGCTGTGAGCTTTGTAGTCCCATGAGCATACAAAATATACTATGTTTTTCTAAATAATAATAATAATAAAATTAAAAATTAGAAAAGCAAAACGACAACGGAGCGAAAGATAAGATCACACACAGACACAGGGCTCAATGATTCAACCCGTATCATATCATCTCTAACCCCACCATTTGCCGTTTTGAAAAGCGCTTACTCGAAGGCTTTCTGAGGGAGTTAAAACCCAAATTACCGTCAAGAATTTTTTATTTGTATTTTATTTTTTTGAAAAAAGAGTTTGTCTTAGTTTTTAAAAGAATCTCTGCATTTCCTGTATGTATTTTGTTGTTGTTTGCCTGTGTATCTCTGAAAGTGTGTGGGTCTCTGTTTTTCTGTGTAATTTCCATTACCCACTCTGTTTTTGCTGCTATACATGGCCTCACTATCTTTCTCTTCTTCTTCTTTCTTCCTCTGTCACCACCACTTTCATGCCTACTACGCTCCTTCTGCTCCTTTTTTCATTCTTCAACCTTCAATTCTTTAATTTAAAGATTCCCCATTTTTGTTCTCATTTTCCTTTATCCATTTTTTAATGGCGGCCCTTACTGGTTTTTACTTCATTTTCTCTCTGTTTCTATGTGCATTCGCTCAGCGCAGCCCTGAAAATCTGGCTGAGATTCAAGCTTTGATGTCTTTCAAGCTTAATCTTCATGACCCACTTGGAGGTTTGAGCGGTTGGGATTCTTCCACTCCATCGGCTCCGTGCGACTGGCATGGACTTGCTTGTATTAACAACCGAGTTGCTGAGGTCCGTCTTCCTCGTCTTCAACTCAGTGGTCGACTCAGTGACCAGTTAGCTAACTTACACATGCTTCGGAAGTTGAGTCTCAGGTCTAACTCCTTCAATGGAAGTATTCCTTCTTCTCTCTCAAAATGCACCCTCCTTCGTGCTGTTTTCCTCCAGTATAACTCTTTCTCCGGTAATCTTCCGCCGGAGATCGGTAACCTCACCCATCTTCAAGTATTAAATGTGGCTCAAAATCATCTCTCTGGTGAAATCTCTGCTAATCTCCCACCAAGCCTTGTATACTTGGATCTTTCATCAAACACATTCTCTGGTTCGATCCCACCTGCTATCGCTAATCTCTCTCAACTTCAACTCATCAATCTTTCATACAATCAGTTTTCCGGTTCGATTCCGGCGACATTCGGTAAGCTTCAGTATCTCCAGTATCTGTGGCTGGATTACAATCTTTTAGAAGGGACTCTGCCTTCTGCCATTGCTAATTGCTCTTCGCTTGTGCATTTGAGCGCCAACGGCAACGCGCTTGGTGGTGTGATCCCGGCGGCCATTGGAGCTCTTCCTAAGCTACAAGTCCTTTCTCTTTCGCAAAATAACCTCTCTGGCTCTGTTCCATTATCCATTTTCTGCAATATATCGGTTTATCCGCCGTCGCTGCGGATCGTGCAGCTTGGGTCTAATGTATTCACGGACTTTGCTGCGCCTGAATCAGGGAATTGTTTCGGTATTTTGCAGGTTTTGGATCTTCAGAAAAATCGAATACATGGTGTGTTTCCGTTATGGTTAACGAAGGTGAATACATTGACGATGCTGGATTTTTCAGGAAATTTATTTTCCGGTGTGATTCCCCCGGAGATTGGGAATATGTCTAGGTTAGAGCAGTTAAGGGTGGCTGAAAATTCTTTCGGCGGCGTGATTCCGGTGGAGATTATGCAATGTAGGTCACTGCGAGTTCTCGATATTGAAGGGAACCAATTTTCAGGGGAAATCCCTGCATTCTTGAGTGATATAAGAGGTCTAAAAGAGCTATCTTTAGGTGGAAATCAATTCTCTGGTTCAGTTCCGGCTACTTTTCGCAATCTCACTGAACTGGAAACATTGAGTTTACATGATAACGGTTTGAACGGAAGCTTGCCAGAGGAGCTTATCAGTTTGAGCAATTTGACTATGTTGGACCTCAGTGGAAACAAATTTTCCGGTGAAATTCCTGTAAACATTGGAAATTTGAGTCAGCTAATGTCACTGAATTTGAGTGGAAATGGTTTCTCAGGGAAGATTCCAGCTAGTTTGGGGAATCTATTGAGGCTTACAACTCTTGACTTGAGCAAACAGAATCTATCAGGCCAGTTGCCCTCTGAGCTTTCTGGTTTGCCTAACCTTCAAGTGATTGCTTTGCAGGAAAATATGTTGTCTGGAGATGTTCATGAAGGATTCAGTAGTTTGATGGGTTTGCGCTACTTGAATCTAAGTTCCAATTTTTTATCTGGTCACATTCCGGCAACTTATGGCTTTCTTGGTTCGTTAGTTGTTCTTTCACTATCCAATAATCATATTTCTGGATTGATTCCACCAGAGCTTGCTAATTGCTCTGATCTTGAATTTCTTGAGTTGCATTCCGAGTCTTTGACCGGTCCTATTCCTGCTGATCTATCTCGCCTTTCACACTTGAAAGTGCTTGATCTCAGTAGGAACAATTTATCAGGTGAAATCCCAGAGGAAATCTCTCAATGTGGATCATTGACTTCATTGTTACTTGATGCTAATCATCTCTCTGGTAGCATTCCAGATGCACTATCCAATTTATCCAACCTAACATCGCTCGATCTCTCCATTAACAACTTGAGTGGGGAGATTCCACCGAATCTTACCCGAATTGCTAGCTTGGTGTACTTCAATGTATCCAGCAATGATCTTGAAGGTGAGATTCCACAGATATTGGGTTCTAGGTTTAACAATCCATCAGCTTTTGCGGGTAACCCGGACCTTTGTGGTGAGCCGCTGGAAAGAGAATGTAAAGCTGAAAGGGATAGAATGAAAAGGTTGATCCTTTTTATTGTTGTGGCTGCAATTGGAGCTTTGCTATTGTCATTGTGTTGTTGCTTCTACATTTTCAGCCTCTTGAGATGGCGAAAGAGGCTAAAACAAAAGGCAGCAGGGGAGAAGAAACGAAGCCCGGGAAGGGCTAGCTCAGCAGCAAGTGGGGGTCGTGGCAGCACAGATAATGGAGGGCCGAAGCTTGTTATGTTCAACAACAAGATCACAGTCGCAGAAACAATCGAAGCAACTAGACAATTCGACGAGGAAAATGTGCTTAGCAGAACCCGGTATGGTTTAGTTTTCAAGGCCTGTTATAACGATGGAATGGTGCTCTCAATCAGGAGACTTCCAGATGGATCACTGGATGAAAACATATTCAGAAAAGAAGCTGAATTCCTAAGCAAAGTGAAGCACAGAAACTTAACGGTTCTTCGAGGATACTACGCAGGGCCACCCGATTTAAGACTACTTGTCTATGATTACATGCCAAACGGAAACCTCGCCACTCTCTTGCAAGAAGCATCTCACCAAGACGGTCATGTACTCAATTGGCCAATGCGTCACTTAATAGCACTCGGAATCGCCCGTGGACTAGCCTTCCTGCATTCGTCAAACATGGTTCATGGAGACATCAAGCCACAGAATGTGCTATTCGATGCCGATTTCGAAGCCCATATCTCCGATTTCGGCCTGGACCGATTGGTTGTAGCAACTCCAGCAGAACCCTCAACTTCAACAACAGTTGGCACGTTGGGCTACGTATCAGCTGAAGCTGTACTAAAAGGAGAAATCACCAGAGAATCAGATGTCTACAGCTTTGGCATAGTGTTGCTGGAATTACTAACCGGAAAAAGGCCAGTAATGTTCACTCAAGATGAAGATATAGTGAAGTGGGTGAAGAAGCAATTACAAAGGGGTCAAATTACAGAACTTTTAGAGCCAGGATTGCTTGAACTTGACCCTGAATCATCAGAGTGGGAAGAATTTTTGCTCGGAGTTAAAGTTGGGTTACTTTGCACGGCACCCGACCCACTCGATCGACCAACGATGTCTGATGTCGTTTTCATGCTGGAAGGTTGCCGTGTTGGTCCCGATATTCCGTCCTCAGCCGATCCTACTTCTCAGCCTTCTCCGGCTCAACAACCCGAAACATTTTGAGATCCGAAACTTCTTACCAAAAAGGGCAAAAAAGTGTTAATTTCCAGTTGTAACGGTAGCATGGATTTTTTTTTTTGGGTTTCATTTGTAATTTATTTTAATTTTTAGAAAGTGGTGTTCCAATTTATTTCATTTCCTATTATTTTTGCTTTTTTATGGATTAATTTTTCTTGATTACTGCCGGCCTCGGGGGGAAGTTGTGGGGTCCAACGTATTCAGTCAACGATTAAGACAGGCGCAGTTAAAGATGTCCGGAAAAGGACAATGCAGGGTCCACATGGGCCATCTTTCCTCCCGCCAAAATCCTGATAAGAAGAGAGAGAGAGAGAGAGAGAAGCAGTCTGGTTTAGTCACGTGGCAGCTTAAGCGCTCTTTTACTGGTGGAAAAAGTAGCCGTTAATGTCTGTGGGGTCCGAGATACAACTGGCCGAAAAAGTATTTTTTTTTTTTTAAAAAGGTTAAAAATACGAGTCCTTTTAAATAGCGTTTTGATAGGGACGAACTATGGGGTACAACATCAAGAAGCTTTCGATATCTGGTGATGCCACGTGGGTTCTCTGTTGCCCTAAACAGCGCACAGAAATTAAGGACCCACTGGAACAGCAGAGGAAATGAGGGAAAAGAGAGAGACTGAACTGATGGTTCAAATTTCAACATCTAAAATTAATTTTGAACTAATTCTTTTTTCTTATACACTGAAATGGGTGCTTTCCTTTTATATTAATTCTTAATTTAAATTTGAGGATAGGATTAATGAGTAAATTTACATTGCAGAGAGTACTGAAAGCAGCTACTAGCAACTGGGTTTGATTTTGTTTGCATGCAATTGTACAGCAATAGCCAATAATTTCTTTTCTCCATTCATTATTTTCTCTGCTTGGGAGCACATGCAGCAGCCAGCAGCTTAGCCAATAATCAGATTCTTTCTTAATAAAAATGTTTTGATAGGATCAAAAGAGTTAATACAACATTGGGGAATTCGAAGCAGTGAGCCGGTGACCGTTAAGAATTAATTTAAAGGTTTAGTAGTCTCATTTAATTGCAGTATATATATATATATATATATATATATATATATATATATGCGTCTTTTGATCGCTACAGCACGCTTATCTGAGTTCTTATATATTGATTCCTGTTTCTTTTGTCCTTTTCCTTTCTTTCTTTAATTCAATCTGTCCATTTCTTGTTGGATTTATGTTTTAAGTCAATCGGTCAATTTATGATGCGAATTAAGTATCTAATAATTACAAATATAATCTAGCCGAATCAGATATTGATAAGCACAAATTTAGTTTATTTAAATAAATAATACGTTTGAGTTCTATTTGAATTTAATTTGAACTTTTATATTTGAGTTCGACTTCGGCTCGTTTTAAAATTATTAAACTCGTGAGTAGTTTAAGTTCAGCTTGTAAATAATTCATTTATTATACTTAATGAACTTAGTTCAAGTTTAATTCATTAAATAATAATAGCAAACGCTCGAATTTGGCTCATTAATTAATAATAATAAAAATTCAAGTTTAATAACAAAATATAATATAAATAAATCTTAAATAAATATATTCATAAACTTTTAAATGAATATTTTTGCGAGCTTTTAAATAAATATGTTCACAAACTAGCTTGCAAATATTCATGAACTCTTAAAATGAACACATTCGTGAGCCAGCAAACTAAATAATATTAAACTTGAGCTCAAACTCAAAAAGGTTTTGAACTAGAATTTGAGTTTGAACTGTGTTCATTAAGATTAATAAACGATCTTAATGAGTTTATTTTCAAACCGAGATCCGAATAGTTGGTTACAACCCTATCTAAAATTTTATTACAATCATGCTATACAACTTGTTTCATATTGTTCGTCGTATCCCAATCTTATATTGTTTGCCAAAAAATACTAATTTATTGTTGACTGTAAAACTCAAAATTATTGATAGGTAAGTACTAATACTTTATTTTAAGTATATAGAAGTCAAAATAAAGGTTAGCAGAACACAAAATATTTTTGATTTTATTGTACCCACTCTTTAATTATTGATTTCAATTATTGATCAATGAGCAAGATTTGTTGGATTGATATTATTATTGTAAAAATGGGGGAGATGTTTCGAGTTTGAGTTTTCTTACCACCACCTAATAATATTAATGAGAGTTTATTACTTTTATACGAAATGCTGGAAGATTGTATCAACTTGCAAGAGATTTTCATATAATTGTTCAAATCTTCATGTATCTTCAAATGATGATATAAGGCTTTCTCAATTAAAGAAATCCTTAATACTGTTAAATGAATAGGGAAATCACCTATGCCCAGGCGATTAAAAATTATACAAACATTCTAAGTAATTCAGATTCTACTTCTATCATCTCCATTTCCATCTTGTAATTGTAATTGATAAAAAAAAAAGATATTGTTGAATGATTTGATAATAATAATTGACCTTTCAACACCCACCAACTCTAAAAACTTAAATTTATAGCAAACATCACTCAACTAACTTAAGTTTTTTTAGATATTTTTTTAGATTATATTTTTAGATTATTTTTTCATCTTTTTAAGTCTCCGTTTAGTTTAGCTATTGAGTGTATATGATACTTGATTGCTAATAGTTAATAGTAGATAGCAGATAACTAATAACTAATTGACATTAATTTCTAGTAAAACTAATTGAGATTATCTATAGAGATTTAATTTATTTTATATGATGCATGAACAAATAAAATAATTATTTGATATAATTAATTATTATAATAAAATAATAAAACATAATTAATTATAAATAAAAATATAAATATATATATATATATACTTATGCAATTAATTTAATATAATTTATGGTTAATATAATAAATGACAAATATAGCAATTAAAAAAATATTATTTTTATCATAATATAAACATTAATTTTTATATTTTTATTATATTTTTATATTTGTAGTTATAAATAATTTATTGATTGAAAAAAATTAATTTTGTGAAAATAAATATTTTGTAATTAAATTACCATTTGCTCCATGTAATTTGTCATAATGCACTAGTACTTTCTGAGTTTTGAAAAATATATGATTTATCTCATATAGTTTGACATAATATATACACTAATACCTTCATTAGATTTGAAAATTATATTTTTTACTTCTTCAAGTTGACATATTGCACTAGTACCTCATTCAAATTTGATTTACTAATATTTTTGAGCAAAAGAGAATATTACTTTTTATTAGTGTATTATATTTTTTTTTCAAACTTTGAGAGGCACTAGTGTATTATGTCAAACTAGATGAAGTAAATAGTAATTTTTTCTTAATAAAATTTATAAGGGTAATATAATCAAAATAGAAATAAAATTAAATCAGCTACTAGCCGATAGGAAAAAGTTCCGCAATAAAATTTTTTCAATCAATTGATTGGGCTAAAATCAACTATAAACTACTAATTGAAATACTTTAATAAACATCATTCTAGTATCTGTTGGATATCAAATAGCTATCCGTTTTGCTACAAACAACCCCTAAATGATATATATTCCCATTTGGTACGTGTAATTTAAAGGATGAATAAGATAATAAAAACAAGCTAGTAATTCTATTTGTAGATAGAATTTCAATAAAATACTTTTTTTTAATTGATTAATTGCGAACATGGTAACAACAATATAGTCAAATGAATTATCAATTCGTATTCACTAAATTATGAAGTGATTATGAAAAATATACAAAAGTATCACGCAACTTTAATTAGGTTTCTGATGCATTATTATCAATTAAATTGATTTGCAATGGTAAACAATGGTCATTGTATTACATTAATAAAATTTCAACTACACTTTTAAATATATTTCATCCCTGCAATTGATATGAATTTCAATTTATAGGATCCAATTAATATTTTAATATATTATATTTACTATTAATAATTAAAATATTATATTTTTTTATTTATCAAATAACTTAGATTTTATTGTTAAATATATTAACATTAATAAATTGCAAAAAAATATATAAAATTTAATGAAAATTAAATAATGTTAATAATAATATTATTGTTCTTGTCTCAAATGCATAAAAAATGTTAATCTATGTTATATTAGTTAAAACACATAATTATATTTTAAAGTTATTTTAAATTAATTAATAAAAATTATATATTAATTATATTAATAAATATAATAATATTTTTCATTATATTTAATTTTATTAATTATTTTAAATTATTTAAGTAAATATTATATTAGTTTTATAACCTTAATTAATTATATATTAATTAATATTAATTTTATTAATTAATAATATATTATTTATTTTATTTTATTATTAAATAATACAAATGGGATCCACTATAATTTTTTATTCATTAGAAATTATTACTCTCTTCTTTCATTACTTGAAGGCTTGCAAATTACTTATGCAAGTTATTTTGTAATTGTCATGTCACTTTGCAATTCTTATTTGCCAGGAGATAGTGATGCCCTGATTAATATAGTTTGATGTGCCTTACTTAATTAACATTCGGTATTTTTATTTTTTTCCATTCTGAGCATGAATTCCAAACCATTGATTAATGTAGTCGGTGATTATAAGATTCACACGTACTAATTTTCGGTTTTTCACCTTTTTTTTAGGTTTTATATTCGAAGTTAGTCCAATTAATGCAGAATATATAAGATAAAATTTTGAAAGACAACAAAAATTTTTTTAAAAAAATATTTAAAATATCTGTATACTTAAAGCTTGAATTTGAAATGTATTGTTAAACTATAAAAGTCTCGTGCTAATTCATTAATTGGATTTGTTTTTCAAATAATTATGCATTAATTAATTGCTAATCACAATCTCAGTCATGAAATGAACATTCATTAATTAATTGAACAATGCTGAATAACGTCCATCATCCCTTTCTAATCATGAATCAAATTTTTACTAATGATCATCTAAATGATATAATTAGGACAATGCCAAAATATGTCGACTCATTAATGCACCTCTAAAATGTCTTGTCCTTTGCTTATATCAATATATTCCCATTGATATAAACACAAAAGTGGAGAATGCCTAACATTTGATACGGTAATATGTCAATTAAGCGGACCACATACATTTAAAAGGTTATAAAATGTATATAATATATATAAATTTGTTAAATATCCATTTTTATATCTCAAACTTAAATTTTTAACTTTTTTATCTCTTTTTATTTAGACTTTTTGCCTTCTAATACAGAGGGTTTGGCTCCGCCATCAATTAAGGGATTATTCAATAAAGTTTTGTTATGTGATTAAAGTCTAATTCTCTTATATGTTTCACTTTGATTGATTTTAATTATCTAGTAATTAGAATTCGCATCGGAGTTCAATAAGTGGGTAAACTACTTTCTACTATAAGTGGCAGAGCCACATCAATTTTCAAGTGAATAATTACCCTCTAACTTTTTAAAATATATATAAATTTATAAGTTCATTTTATCGTTTAATTTAAACTTCTAACCTTTTGTTCCTTTATGAGTGGCTACCATATTTTAAAAATTCTTGCAGTATGTCAATAAAAGGATATTGAAGTAAAATTGATAGTAATTAATTATTTCTTAACTGATTTAAAATTTTTTAAATAAATATTTGAAGTGTAAAGGATGAAGGACATAGAAAACAATTAAAAAATAATAAAAATTATGATATTAAGAAAGACGAGATAGAAAATATTAACAAATGATAAGGATGCAGCCTTTACATCCTTTTTTCACTTTGTACTTTTTTTTTTTTTTTTTACAGACTCGAAATTGAGTTTTAGTCCACGGAATTGACTTTAACTACCCACACCCGTAATTGGGGTTTGCCGGTCTTCAAAAGTGAAGGGAGAAAAGGGAAAAAGACTTTGTTGAAAAGCAAAAAAGAAAAAAGGACTGTGGACACCACCTGGGCCCACCGTTTCTCATCAAACAAATTACAGGAATTACCGTGCAGTGAAAATTATACTAATAGAACACCGTCGAGTTTTGTTTTATTTTTATTTTTAAGAAAAAGAAAGCAACACAAAAATCAAGCAGTTTGGCTATTAATGACTACATCCACGTACAAAAGAAAATCAATCATAAATTGACACTATCATCTTTTTTT
>CATIWF010171708.1:0-23564 GCA_949630135.1 Balakata baccata
TGATAAATTTAATTTAATTATTTTGATTTATATAAACATATTATTTTAATTAAAAAAATAATACTATACTGTTTTTTTTAAATATTATTTTATTTTAAATGTTAAAATTATACAAATAAATAAATTCTATTATTTATTAGAGTAATAAATAGATATACACATTGTTATATTTGAAAATCTATCTGAATATAATATGTATTTAATTTGAGCGATGAATGTGAATATTTTGAATATATTTATTATATATAAAATATGACTAATCTAATTATTTTATACATTTTATTATATAAAAATATGTTAAACGTTATATTTTAAAAAAAAATTTATTTTTATTGGTTTAATTTTAGATCCTTAAATCTTTATTTTTTTCGGTTCGAATCAAGTCTGAAAATATTGGTAATTATTGTCGTTGTACTACTCTATTGAGAAATTAATTTACTATTGAATTTATGATTATTCTGCAGATTTTTTTTTTGACAAAATTATTCTAATGATAATAAAAATTTCTCCTTTATGCTATATTTGTGTTACCTTTGAATATGTCCACTGCCATTATCCTATTCTAAAACGCCTTAATTATTATTATTATTTCATTGAAATGGCAGAAATGTCTTCAATGATATTTCCCTTTACAATTAGCTTCAAGTGCATTACTATGGTTGCACACACAATTAGAGACAAAATATAGTGTGAACATATGATATTAACTAGAGGTCTCGAGTTCGAATTTTGAGAATGTAAGTACTTTAAAATTTTTGTAGAAATACTTTATTATCTTTCAAAATTTTATCTGGTACAAGTAGAATTAGTTTTTAATATATAAAGAGAGAGAAAAAAAAAAGTAGTGTGAACATATGGCATTTAATAGTAAGAAAATGGAACTACATTGTTACAATTATACATTAAGTTAAGGCTGTTTACACGTCCCGATGCCAACAGAAGAGGAAAAAAAAAAAGTTCTTGACAGACAAGTACCATTAGAATTAGATGACTAAGAATCCACAATTCACAGTTGCAACTATCTACCCACTACTAAATATTCAACACAGTTGTCATTGCATCATGGAATTTTCCATATTTTTTCTGTAAGTCCTTTTTTCAAATTGCTATTGTATCTGAAACTTCACTACAGAAGGTAGGAAAGAAACATTTTCAACAAGAAGGTTCTTTTTATAAAGAGAGAGAATTATATTCACTATAAAACAAGAAGCATTCACCGGCAACAGAATGATGAAAACTGAAAGAAGCAGCCACCATCCCCATGTTTCCACATATCCCCACTTGAAAAAGCTAAATCCAAATGTCAATGGCATATAATAGAATAGTTCCTGCAAAAATATAACGTGCTTAGGTGCACATATTGATAATTTTCATTAATTTTGTTTATATTTTATTTGTAGGGCTCAATCAAAATAATGTGGTTTTCAATAATAAAA
Source organism: Balakata baccata (assembly GCA_949630135.1). Lineage (NCBI taxonomy): Eukaryota > Viridiplantae > Streptophyta > Magnoliopsida > Malpighiales > Euphorbiaceae > Balakata > Balakata baccata. The sequence goes on from CATIWF010171708.1 coordinate 1,437, forward strand.
AAAAAGGAAAATAAAATAATGGCCAAATGGGGATCACATTTTGTACAATTTGCCTTTGATGAAGAATAATAATGTGGTTTTGAGTTCTATATAGAGATGATACCCACCAACAAGATGGCCACCCACCTACCAATAACCATAGGGCACCTGAAAGATGCAGAAAATTTTGGCAAAAAAAGGGGGTACAAATTGTGATTATTATTGCAATTTCATTATAAATTGAAACATATGGAATCTTAACTAGCACCAATAATTGGCACTAAGAAATCTTATAAAATGTCAAAGTACCTCTCCCACAGTATGAATCTAGTACATATGGCCTCATTATTCAAAGAATCTGGAAATTTTTTGGATAAGAAATTAGAAGAGATGAGAATTAATAGCACAAAGAATGTCCTTTTTTTGCACAAGGATAAGATTTGAAAGATCTGTGTCCCTTGACCAAAAATCATGACATGTCTACTTCTAAATCTCGAGCAATATTGGCAATTGCAGTCAGGGTATGGTTATATTTTACATAATCAGGCAACAACCTAATTTTAAGATAATATTTATATACCCACTATTGAAAATATATATATATATTTTATTAATTAGTGTCGTGTTCACTTTTCCTTTCAATTTTAAATTTGGATATACATGTTTTTTTTCTTCTAAATTTTTTGTGTTGGCAAGGGTTAGGCTATTAGGCTTGCCCCTTTCTTGGTTCCCTTCTTGCATTTGCTAATTTATTTGTAGACTACAACTTGTGTAGCACTAGAGAGGATACAACGATCTTTTTATATTATACATAAATAAAGATCTATATAGCAGAAGGAAAATAAGGGGAAATTAACGTGGCATAAAAGAAAATTTGCATATCCAAATACGTATATGGTTCCAAACAAAACAGCATATCACAAACTATATATAATTATATAACAACTTCACTATATATAATTATTTCAAAATGTCATTTCCCAAGGTAATTCTTATCTAATAAATATTTCCTCACTATCGACTACTTATTTCTCCGAATTCTGGCGAGCTACTAGAAAAAATTGAAATAGAAGTGATTCTATAAAATAAAACTGTTTTTATATCCAGAATTTAAATTTAAAATTTCTACTTCAAAGAAAAAGAAACTCTTATCATTTTATCTTATATATAACAGATTATATAAATCTGTTTTTAATATTGTATAAAAATAATTTTTTTATTATAATGGTGTATTAGTTCATAAGTAATACTAGATTAAAAAAGTGGGAAGCAGCCTCCTATTTGCTCTTAGTGAACATCATTATTAATGCTTTTATACTTCATATCTGAAAAGTTCCCCAACATAATAAATATGTATATATAATATATTTATATCTATTTAATTTTATATTTACGGTGGGCTAAAATTTCACCCTTTTTATTAATTTTTTATTAATTATAAATTATAATAACTATACGTTATATATTTATATTTGTATGAATTATGCATCACCCTCACACGTCAATAGTTATAACAAAAACTGTCTGACAAAGTTGCCTACAACATTTAATTAATTAAACTTAAAGTATAATTAACAATAATTAAATATATATCGCTCTCTCCTGAAAGGCTGAAACCACATCAAAGGACCAACTTTTCCATTAATTAAATTACTGATACGAATTAAGTATATTTTCCCATCTTTCTTTCTTTTTCTTTTAATTCACTGCATAATTAAATTAAAGATGTATAAAATAATTCCGTTTCTGCTTCATATAATTGTACGTGTTTGTATTAAATATAAGTAATTAGTAATTAGTTTTGCTTCTTAATCATTCGATTCAAGCATTAACTATTCATACAAAGCAAAATGTTAGAAAAAGTTGTGAAGATTTTAGTAGACTCGAACGTCAATTAGTTAATTAAACACAATTATTGTCGATTATTATATAGTACAAGTTGGGTAGTGTTTTGTCTTTCCCCCCAAAAAGAGTAAACATAGTTCTAACATGTGAAAGAAAATTAAAAAAAAAAAAAACAGAATTAAAGTTGTGGGTTGTCCTTACACTTTTGAGTTTTGATGAATAATGTGAAAAAGGAAAAAAAAATCTATACAGCTAAAAAGATGGTAGCTTGAAATAAGAAAAAGAAATATGAAATTTAAATAGCTCTCATATATATATTAATTTTCTGTGTTTATTTTTTGTTACAACGGAATGGGGATTCGAACCTGACTAAGTCCATGGGAGCTAAATTTCTGTTTTGATTATTAAATTTCTGAATTTTGATTTTAAATAACTATTATTTATATAATATCCTTATTCGACAACAAGTGAACAATCATGAAATCAAATATTAATAGTGCAAATAATTAATTAATTTGGTTATTATCATCAAATAAGTATTTAATATATGGAGAAAATTTAAGAATTTAAAATCCAATGTGTCAAATAAAAAAAATGAAAATTTAACATCCAAATTAAGCACAAAATTCAAGAGTCTCATAGTAAAAAAAATAGGCTTAATTTTTTTGAAAGGAATGAGTAATGAGATTGTGTAAGGAATTGCGTCCACTGGCTGACATACAAAATTCCCTTTTACAATTATTAATTAATAGTTTCAGCCTGAAAATGATCCCATTGATATATATATATATATATAGTGGAATTGTTTGGTAGAGAGACATATACTAAATAGTTGTGAGATGTCAATCACATATTGTCAAATTTGCTTCATTATATTCTCCCATACCTAAACTTACATCATACCAAAGTCAGATCCAAATTATTATTCAAATTTGAGATGAAAGATCAATTGCCACCTCATCATTCTGTTCATTATTCATGGTATCTAATTATTGTTATGCTCAGTTTAGAAGTTAATTATACAATATTTATATTGATTAGTCAGATCTACATAACTAATTGCAGTATTAATTATTACTCCCTTCGCTTCCTATATAATTGACACTTCAGAGGATTTTACTAGGATTAAAAAACTATCGTCTTTAAATTTGAGGGGAAAAAAATGAGTGATTAAACCTAAAATTACTTTTGGTTTTGACTTTAGAGCCATTTAGCAATGTGTTTAGAAAAAACGTATTTTGGAAGAAAAAAAAATTGTATTTTTAAATTTTTGAATTTTAAAAACTATTTTTGAAGTAAAATAAATATTTTTTTCATAAGCTGATTAAAAAAAAAGTAATTTATAAAGAATTAAAAAAATCAATAAATTAAATAAAAAATTTCAAAATCTATTTTTAGAATTTTTAACAATAATCTCAAATATCATTTTTAGAATTCTACATAACATTAATAACTTTGTTGACGAAGGACAAAATTAGAAAAAAAAAATTTATTAGCTGTATAAAAATCAAATACATGAAATTTTAAATTTTCTCTAAAACATCAAGTTGTATAGAAATGGATAGAGTATCTTCTTTATTGTTTTTTTTATCCTTTAAATGACTTATATTTGTATTTTTAATGTTATGAAATTCATATATAAAATAGAAATATGTATCCCTTAAAAAGAATGAATAAAACAATAAAGAAGATAATAAGAGTATAAAGTAGCTAGCACTCCTCTTAATTATAATTAATCAACCTAATTGTTAGATAATCTATATATATAGTGACTATTAATTAAGTGTATTTGATGTTTTATACCCTTATTGGTGCTATAATTGATGTTATTGTTTTTTTTTTTTCCTGAAATTCATTTCATAAAAGTCAATATATAATTGGAAGGAATTAGAAATTCAATATTTCGGAATGTCAATTCCTATATATACTTAAATAATAAATAGGTAGGTGAAATAATATATAATAGAGAGATATAATGAATGAAATTTTTATCCAAGTTGACACAATGTCCTACATATTTTAATTAATTATCCAATAGTTGCATCATGCTATTATCATATATAACTGTTTTTTTCTTTTTCTTTTGGAGAATAATAATAGATACATACTATTTAATGAGATTATTGATGCATATAATAACGATTTTCTTTCTTTGATGTCACATTGTCACGTAACATTGAAAACACTGTGTGAGAGAGACCTATCATTAGTAAGCAACATACCATGAATAGCCAGCGCAAATAAATACATAACCTATTTTAATTATATTTATGTGTTTGAAGAGGCCGACGATAATTAATTAAAATAATAATAATTCTTTTGAAATCGTAATTTATCGTGACTTTTTATTATAATATTAGATGGAATTGTGAAGAGATTTATAAATAATAATAATAATAATAAGGGTCAAAAGAATATTAGCTGCAAGTCAAAATATATATATATATATATATAAATAAATTAAACTCGGAGATTAATTGAAAACAAAATTAATAAGGATCATAATTCAAAAATAGAATTTATTTATATGGAAAAATAACTAGAATAATTGGCAATTAATTAATGTATATCCATATGTACTAATTATTAATAATGTGAATAAAAGACATAAACAAATGGGTGAGTGAGTGATAGGCAAACCATGGATAGGAAATTAACCAAAGGGACAAAATTGCAAAAAATCCAAAATGTATAAGTAAGAAGAAAATAAATAAAAAGACAAAATAGAAAGTCACATTAATGTCCACCGCCCAAACTCAAATGCGTGCCACCATCTTTGGAGCCTCGTTCATCAATTATTCCATGTTTTCTTGATTATACAAACGCCATACACCTAGTGAGAGAGAAAGAAAATGTCACATTAATAATTTTTTATTTTCAAAACTCTCTTAAAAAAAATTATAATAACGATAACAATAAGTTGTAATCGTTAAGAGAACAAAAAATTACGATTATTTTGGTTATCGTCTCTAATTAATGGATTTTTTATAGAAAAAATTTTACCAAAAACCTCTATATTTACTATTATTGTAAATATGTCATATTTCTTTTATTGACTAAACAATAAATAATTTCTTTTAATCTGGAATTTTAAAAAAAATTAAACTTTCCTGTTATCCCAATTTTCTTAATTTTTTGTATTATTTATCTTGTAACATTATTATTGTAAATATATCATATTTCTTTTATTGACTAAACAATATAACAATAAATAATTTCTTTTTAAACTATAATTTAAAAAATAAACTTTTCTCTCAACAAAAAGAAAAAAAAGACTCGAAATTAACTTTATTTTTCATATATTTTGGGTCCTCATGATTGCTGATGAGAATGCAGTGCATATGGACCGACAGATATGCCAATGTGAGGTTGACACTTAGAATATCTCGTGAATGTTTGAGACTTGGTACTTGTCATTTTGTATGGTTGTGGTTTTTTATTATTTCAATTCCTTTCCTATAAGAAAATACTACTCCATTACCGGTTTGGATAGCTAAATTCACCCACCAATCCTGAATTAATCATAATAATAGTAAAAAATTTTAGATTTAATATCCAGTCTCTATAAAATATAGAAAAAAAAAAATTACTGCATTAGCAACTTCGCTAAATTAATTAAGTTTTTTTTTACCAAAAAACTTAAATTTATATTTATTTTTAATACAGAATAATAATTATCGCTAAAAAAAATTAATGGTATGAAAATGACAGCAAGAGTGAAAAAAATGTTAGGCAAGTGGGTGGGAACTCATTTGAGGCAAAAAAAAATTTGAAAAAAAAAATGGTAAGTTGACTTTGTGTGAAAGGATTGCCGTTTATTCATGATCATATTTTAATTTAATGGTACAGTTTAGTGACGTGTAGAGTTTTAAAGTCTCGAATTCAAATATTTAATATATTTGTGTATAAAAACCCATGACTTCTTGCTCCATATCACAGGTTTGCTTTCACATCTTTCATCAAAAAAACAAGAAGGAAATTCAACAACAAAAAATGGTGCACAAACCTTCTCTTCCTAATACACTTCTCTTCTCTCTGGTTTTCTCTCTTCTTCTGTATTCTTCTCTAGCTGTTCCTTCCACTAGTAAGTACTCTCACTTCTCTCAATATTTTCATCCTTTATTATCTTTTTCTTTTCTTTTTTTTTGTCAAAATAATTCATGTTTTTTTTTTTTTTAAATTTCAGGAAGCATCAAGAAAACTGAAGAAAACCCATCATCATCAGTCCAAGATTTATTGGCTCAGGTTCATTTTCTTCTTCACTCTTTCTCTCCATAACCACCACCTCAAGAATTCTTCTTTCTCTTTATCATCATGTCTTGTTATCACCTACCAGCTTAATTAAACCGTTTTATATATTTATTAATGAGATTTAATTTAATAATATTATTTCCATCATTTTCTGAGCTTTGAAGCCTTAAATTTGAATCTAAATTTAAACTTTTTTTTTTTTATAAAAAAAAAAAAAACCCTTGTTATTATACATATGTATAACTCTCATCACCTTACCTCCAAAATAGATAAGTTAATCGGGATTTTAATTTTTAATTTAAATAATTTAATTCTTATGTTCTCACATTTTAATATTTATCTTTAAACATGATTTATTAAACCTGAAACGTTTTAATGAATTGCAGGAAGCAATGGACATGAATACTGATGGAGAAGAAGCAGTTGATTTTGGAAAAATGTTTACTGTTAATGGAAGAATGGATTTGGAAAGCACAGACTATCCAGGGACCGGAGCAAACAGTCACCATGATCCAAAAACTCCAGGAAGAGCATAAATTTCAATAATAAAAATAAATAACCAATTATGATTTAATTTTATGATAAATATTTATCTATGTGCAGAACAATAATTTAAAAAGAAAATGGGTTTGTCTTTTTTTTTTTTTTTTTTTCTATTCTATATATGTGAAAGATATTGTTTGGGCAGAATATCCTCTTTAATTATATATATGCGTTGATTATGTTAATCATGAAGAGGATATATATCTTTGTTGGTTTTTATTTATGGAGTGTATTAATTAATAATCTGTATTTTAATTGCTAGTAATTAGTAGATGAAGAGGGTGAGGAGTAGTTAATATTGTTTATGTATATATGTGATGGGTTCGAATTAAATTAAATTATATTATGTTTGTGAGTTAATTAATTAATTAATTTTGAGTGTTAATTTTACTAAAATGGATAATTATGCATCATGTTGTCTTTTGTTATTAAAGCGGTGGGAACTGGGAAATATTGTGGCCTCCAAAAAAAAAAAAAAAAGGGCATTGGATGTTAACTCAACGTTCTTAAAGATAAGATTCGAAAGTTGCTTTTGGGTTTAGAGAAAATATAATAAAATTTATAGTCTTAATCATGATATTATTCCATGATTAATTCGAATCACAATACTTATCCACGTGCATCTAATCTAATATGCTAAATTACCCACATGAATCTAAGAAATATATATGGCGCTCCCAATGAAAGAAAAATTATATATATTTTTTTCTATTTATCTATTCTTACAGAAATTTAGGATTTGTTTTTAGAATTTTAAATTAATTTAATTAACAAAATCCCTCCAACCTTTAAATTGCCTTTTTTTTTTTTTTCCAATGGTGAATATTGAAGAATCCTTAGTATGGTTGAACTAAAATTGCTTAAGATATGAAAGTTGCCTTTAATCTGAATTTATTAGAAAGAGTTTTGGATTTAAATTATGCTAACTAAAGTTTTGGAGAAAAATAAATTATAATTAAATTCTGAACGGTCTAATCATCTCAAACATCTCACACTGATTTGTATTTTTAAATTTTAATTTTGTCATATTTGATTTGGTGGTAGGATAATATGAATGGTTGCCCTCTAAATCTTACAATAGCAAGTAGCTAGATATTGGGGTGAACTTCGCTAACTGGTATTTCAATTATCTCAATTTGTAATAACTTAATATTCTAAATATTATTTATAATACAATAAATTATAATAACTCAGTACCTTAAATATTATTTGTAACACAAAAATATCTTAATTTTTATTTTATAACTAAATGGTACTTCTATCTTTAGCTATTATTGTTTGTTTAGTATTATGTTTAGAAAAAGCGTTTTTCGGAAATTTTTTTTTATATTTTTAATTTTTTTAAGTTTTAAAAAATATTTTTGGTAAACACATATAAATATATATTTTTTTCAGAAGCAAATTTAAAAAAAAACAATTCATAAAAAATTGAAAAAATTAGTCAATTAAATCAAAAAATTCAAAATCTACTTTTGGAACACTTAACGATACTCTCAAACACTCCCTTAGTCTCTTTAACAGAAGTATGACATGAAATATCCATATAAATTTTAACAAAAACAAAATTAGTTGTAATATCTAGTCAGCAAAATTGAAATTTATCTGATATGGATATTATAACTAATTTTATTTTTATTAAAATTTATCTGATGTGGATATTTTATATCACACTTATGATATGGAAATTAACAGTTAAAAACGGAAGTACTATTTAGTTACAAAATAAAAGTTGAGTTACTTTTTTATTACAAATAATTTTTAAAGTACTGAGTTGTTACGATTTATATAATTTGAATACTTTCATGTTACAAATAATTTTTTAGATATTGAATTATTACGAGTTATATAATTGAATAATTGAGAGCAAAATTTACCCTAGATATTGTGAGAGTGAACGGATTCCATGAATAGACTTTTTTATTTTGTTTAGAATACTCTCTTTTAACACTGTTTCATTATCTTTTTGTTCTAACGATGAAATTTTAGTTTGTTCAGATTATGACAAATTATGACAATAATTTTTAAATAATTTTAAATTTTTATTTTTATTTAAATTGGTAGAAATTTTAATAAATCTATAATTAGCTTTCATCTTTTAAATTTAATTTTTTTCTTTTCCTCAATTTATTTCTATGAATTTACAGAAACCGAGTTGTTATATCATGGACACTGGTTCATATAATGAATCAAGATCCATTACACGTGCGAGAGGTGGTGACAATTTTGTAAATAAATTAACGGTGGTATTTTTATAAATATTCATCATATATTATCAAGTAAAAGATTTGTTAATCTATTAAGAAATGTTCATTTATTATAAATAATAGTTCATTTCGAATAAAGTAAATATTGATTAGTAAATTTAGAAAACATAATTTGTTATAAAATTAAAGGTTAATTACAAATAAAATAAATATTAATTATTTTATTAATAAATGTTCATTTATTATAAAATTAAAAGTTCATTATGAATAAAGTAACAATTTATTAGTTTATTAAGAAAAGTTCATTAAGAAATATTCATAGTTATAAAATTGAATGTTCGTTGTGAATAAAGTAAAAATTCATTAGTTTATTAATAAATATCCACTTTATCCATCAAATTAAATAGATAAAGAAATAAAAATAAATATTTACTGATAAGTTGATTAATAAATTAATTTACATAATGAATATTTTTCAATAAACTAATAAATATTTACTTTATTCGTAATGAATATTTTTTAATAAAATAATAAACATTTCATAATAAATTTTCAGTTTATTCGTAACGAATTTTTCTCAATAAACTAATAAATTTTTACTTTATTTTTAATAAACTAATGAACATTTATTTTATTGTTAATGAATATTTTTTAATAAAATAATAAACTTTTATATTTATAATATTTGCCTTCGGTGTCAATTGAACTATAATCCATAATACATAATGGAGCTAATGCAGGATATAATTTGCGACAGGAACCCATGTTTTTTAAAACTTGTTGGACTTACACACAGGCTAGCTCATAATCATCTTTGGGCTTTACATTAAAAAGATAAAAGTCATAAATTGTTTCTCAATCACCATTTTCAAAAAAAAAATGATTTCTTCTAATATCCAGTTTGACTTTTCTCATGATAATTACAGTTACCATTTTTTATTTATGAATTAAGGCAACTTCCTAAAATTATGAGATCATTAAAGTTTTTTTAATTTGTTTCAAATACCATATGAATAACTGCGTAAAAAGATAAAACATTGCAAACATATTGAATAACACGACAGTATCCTCAAATCATCAAATTGTACTCAATTTTCAGAAATTTATTACCAAAGAAAAAAAAGATCAACAAGAGAACAAAAATGAATACATGCCGATGTAATGGAAATTCATCAATTTACATGATTAAAACACATATTTATATTATATGATACTAAATCTTGCACAACTTGCACTATATTTTTATTCTGTCCAACCGGCGACATTGTTTGCATTGTATATATAAATTATATTCATATTATATGTGGACAAGTAAGTTAGTAGCATATAACGAAAATGCATTAAATTGGAGGAGTTTTACTCGAATAAAGAAATTAAAGATGAACAAAATATACAAAGATAGCTGCAAACCTTCGATTAACCGGCGAAATTTGCAAAGCCAATCAAAGGAAATCGCTAAAAAAGTTGAGTATCATAAAATAGGAAGCAATCGGAGAATAAACGACATCAGTGCTAGAGAATAAATCACCATCAGTAGCAACTCGTAATACTTAATCGTTTGATGACACAAAAGCTAGAAAGGAAGTATTGAATCTCAATTAATTTCTTACAATAAACCCAAAAACACAAGAGGAAGTTTTAAAAAATAGGAAGAAAAAAACAAAAATATGAAGAAGGAAAGAAATTATTGAAGCAAAAGAGAAAGTAGATGCAAATAGGAAGAGTGCTACGAGATTCAATCAAAAAGAAAAACCGGATAAAAGAAGGGGTATTCTAGTTTAGTGGGCAAGAAATTAGGGATATTTCCAAATATAATTAGTGTTCAATACAAACAATAGAATGGAAAAAACTGAAACTGTGAATGAATTTTCAAGTAAAACAAATAAAGTAACCCTATTTAGGGAATATATTTTAACAAAATGGTTATATCGTGTTTTTTTTTTTTCTCAATCTCAATACCAAATGGGCTCTTTTCCAATTATGGGCTTTCAAATGCGAGATGGGTTTGGGCCGGCTATATTTCTTTCTTTTCGAAGATAATATATTGCTTTCTTTTCATAATTTTAATTCTAATTATGAAAAATAACTTTCTATAAATTATAGAATCAATGAGAAAGGAAAAAAAAAAAAAGTAAACCTATTTTTCTTATTTTAATTATAACTATTCTTTTATAAAGAATTATGCTTAACTATGTCATATAGATATTCCCGTTGCCAAATTCTGTTTGGTTTCAGGGAAATGTACATTTTCTCGGCATCTCTCCAAACCTAAATTCTAAATATTTTATTGACAAGAAAATATTTTTCAATCGAATTTTAGAAGGTGACTTCTAGGGTTTCGATGAGAATCACAAGACTGATGAAAAAAACGACATTTTTGGTCTTTAATGAGACTAATTAGACTAACAGATTATTTCATATTATCAAAATTGGAATATAATAATATAATAAATGAATTCTCTGTTAATTCTTAACTGTAGCGATTTTGAAGTGAGTATAACTAATGTTATGTGGCTTAATTGAAAAGGTTAATATTTGTTTCTTGTTTTGTAACATAAAATTTTGTTCTTATTACAAGAATATAATAACTTAACTTGTTTTTAGTTCAATAATTATATTTAATATTTTGCTTAATCATCGACCATCAATTTTAATTTTTAAAACTTTTTATAAATGAATTTTATTTTAATTTAAAAAGACATGAAAATCTCGAAATTGAAATTCCTGTCCAATAGTAATTAAATTCATGCACGCATGCATGCTATGGAAAAAAAGCAGAAAAATGGCGGACAAAGGATTATTTGGTGGGACACCTAATACAGGAATAAATAAATAAATAACTTTCAATGCAACAAGTGATGTGAAATAGGACAGTACTGTGTCTTCTTCTTAACCACAGATCTAAATATAGACATTTATTTTAAAGCAATAGCAAAATAGAATTTTTTTTTTCAAACATTATCAGCGTATTATATTAAATTATAAAAAAATAAATTATATATTTTTTAAATTTTAAAAAAGATACTAATATATTATTTTAAACTATAGTAGCAAATAATAACCTTTATTTGCTATAAGTTTAAAAATGTGTGACAAAATACTCTAAACTTTTAGCCATATAAATAATATTTATAATAATAGTTCTCTATGCAAAAAATAATGTGCTAAGAGCATTCTCAAACAGCTACTTTATTTCTCTCATTATCTAAATTTAAGGAATTTTATATTATTCAATAGTTTTTCTATCTTTTTTCTTACTTATTTCATTCCCTAAAATTTACATTATTGCTTTTCAAATTTAAGAGCCACAAAAAATTTTTAAATAATATTTTATTATTTTTCATTTGTCTTTTTTATTCTTTTCACTCTTTCTTTATTTTTTGGTCTCCTACTCTCTCTTTCCATTTTTTAGGCTGTTTTATTAATAAAAAATTAAAATAGAGAGTGAAATAGAGAATATTATTGAAGTGCATACGATTTTCAAATAGAGAATATTCTTAGAGATGCGATAATTTCAAACTTTGCAATTTCTTGTTATAATAATATAATATCGTGGCTAGTGTTTATAAGGCACAAATTTTTTTAATTTTTAGCCACGATTTGTCCCATGACTAAAAATGTAAAATATTATAAATATCTAATATTATCCAACAAGATAGCACACGGTATAGGTATAAGACAAAAAAAAAGAAAAAAAAGAAAAGCAAATTAATTAGTTGATGCATAATTTATGCATACACGTCTCTTTTGAGCTTAGTGAAAATACCTAATAAAGTTTGTTAAAGCATACGAATTTATAAGTTTATTTAATTGATTAATTAATTAGTTTTTCTTTTTGACGGAAATTAATTAGTTGTACAAGTAGAAGAACACAGTGTGTGTCTGATTACAAGGTTTATTCCATTGTTAGTAGCGTGGATCATGATTAACAAGGAGAATCCTAGTTAATGTTGTTATTAACGGTAATCCGTTATTAATCATTTTTTGAAATAAGACTATATACATATGATAACGAAATTTAATTGTCTGTTCATAGTAAAAATAATAAATAGCATAATGTAGAGAGCCCCAAACATTATCCCTTGCTAGAGGGAACAACAAGAGTCTAAGCACAGTTGTACATAATGGTGGAAATGCTTCCGGATCTTCCTTTGTCTTTCAATCTTCAACTAAGGCTGCAATTTTTGTCCTTTACATTGTTAGCCTGAATAAACAAAAATCAATACAATTTTTTGGTTTTCTTCGATGGTTTTTTTTTTTTCCCTTTTACTAATTCAACGAGTCGACTGAATATTCAAATTTGAAATTTTACAGTTCTGATTGCTAAATTAGTATCAATAAACTAAATTTCATTGGTTCTTTAGTGGGTTTTCTTGTTAAATAAAAATGCCGACCAATTATTAGACAAATTAACCAGTAAAATCAATAATTTTCCACACTTGAGTGCTATGGCATTTTCTACATAATTTATTAACAATTTCATATATATATACTCCCAAAATTTGGCCAAGCTTAATGCCCGATGCTAATTTGTTAGCTTTGGTCCTGGTAATTACTTTTCAATAATCCAACCCAAATTTATCTCATCGTGGAAACCCAAATAAATATTTAAAATTTTGATAACAGTTAAGAAATGTATAATGTGTTAAAAGTGGCTTTTCAATGTGAAGCTAAGGTCAAATGCTTTGTTTCAAATTTCTTGTTTTGAGTTGTTCAATTTTAGAGAACCAAAGAAAACTACAAAAGGGAATCCAGATTCAGATTTCTTTTTTTTAATTTAATAAAATCGGGTTTTTACTGTGTACCGGTAATATTTCTCATTTATTAAGGGAAATTTAGAGAACTTTTAAAAGATTTTTTTAATTTTATCGATAAAATTTTTGTGTTTTCATTCTAAGTTTCTATATTTTTATTTTTACTGTTTTTTTAATATTATATTTCACTGTATATTTAACACATTTTTCATTTAATTAAGATATAAAATGATCATTTTTTATATTTTAAATATGAATTAAAAATTTTATTAACTTGCATATTATCATTTGTCTTTATACATGTATTTATTTATTTTTAATCATTATTTAATTAATTTAATTAGCAAAAAAATATGTAAACTTGAATTTAATTAACTTAATTACCAAAAATAAACCTTGAATAAATATTAATTAAAAAAATATATAAACTTGTATTTGATTAACTTAATTAAGGTTATTTACTTTAGTAAATATTGGATAGATTTTTGGTAATTTTTAGTTGAGAAATTGACTTGATGTTGGGTAAATCTTGGATAAATATTGAATAAATATTAGATAAATATTGGGTAAATCTTATGTAACTTCAACTTTGATAAATTTTCTTATAAATATTGAGTAAATTTTGGGAATAACTTGAATGAACTTTAAATAAGTATTTAATAAACTTTTTGTGACTTCAATTTTCATTATTTTTATGGTAAATTTTGGATAAAATTCGGATAAAATTTTTGTAACTTCAATTTTCATTAATTTTGCGGTCAATCTTAGGTAAACTTCAAGTAAACTTTTGGTAAATCATAATTTTTCGTATTTTTGAAAAAAACTTTAAGGGGCGATATTTTTGTAAATATTTATCTTTTTTTTCTATTTTTGTAAAATTTTATTTTATTAATGGTAATTTAAATATTAATTATGAGTGAACTATGAATCTAATTAGTAATTACACCATCTTTTAACCTACATTATTTCGTTTTGTTATGTAGGAAATAATATATATAGGATCAATTATTGCTTCATTTAATTGACATCAATCAAGGTTTAAATTAAGGGAAGGTAAAAGTTAAAGAGTCAAAAATGACTGCTTGGGTTAAATGTATAGAAAGCAGTAACATTGAATCGAACCCATTAACAATAATAACTGCCCCTTTGGAAAATTTGAGTTCTTAATTATAACATGCTAAAGTATGTTTAAAGTTGAACCCATTATTCAGCATTTCCATGTAAATATTCAACATACATTCCCTCATTTGCTAATTGACAACAAGTTATACCGTGACTTTGATCACTTGCCATAATTATTTGAATCAATAAAGAAAGATGGATTAGTTGACACATGACTCTTAATTACAATTCAATTAGAGTTCTATACAACTTCTTTAAATAATTTTAAGGTAATATTTCATCTTGTTACTCTTATGTCTTTTATATGATATTCTATATGATACTCTCTGTATTAATTGGACTAATATATCATACCAAAATGATGATTTAATTGAAAGAAAATTAATTACTTGAAGAAATGGGTTAACTATTCATTAGCTAACATATGACAATAACATAAAAGAACAAACTAAATGTTGAAATTGAGAAATCCACTTTTTTAATGGAATGGTGGGATACTTATGGCCACTTTGAAATTATATGGAAAGAAAGATGAATTTGTCTTTGCTTTGTGCTTCGTGGTGTTGGGGGTAGCAAACATTCTACTAAATAACATGTTACTTCATATGACAATACTTATCACTCATGACCACTCATTAGTTGCTATAATTGATGTAGAAAAGGAGACACTAGCCAGAAAAAAAAATTTAATGTCAATGCTTAGCAGTTAGCAGTCAAATAATATTTATTTTTTTAAATAAAAAAATATACTATTTATTTTTAAATCAACAAATATCCTGCAATTTAATGAATGTAAACTAATATAAATTTATATCAAATGTATGTATTAAAGAGGTAAATCGCTATCTTTCGAATCAAATCTTAAATTAAAGATAATTTTATGGTTTCATCTTATCTATTGTAAGTGAAATTTTATCAATTGGTTAATTATATATATAGAATGACCAATAAAAACTATGTTTATTGATTTTATTTTTAAAATATTTTATTATTGATTTAATCTGTTATAAATTTTATTTAAACAAGTATATATTTTTCCATGTATTTAAATTAATTTATTTTTTCATATGAATAATACATCAATTTTACTACTAACCTTTTGAAGGTATTGATATTCTATTTAATTGAATGAGTGCATTTTTTCCCATAAATAGTACTCTCACATTTCACCACTTACCCAAAAGAACACATGCAACGAGATCTATAGTTTTATTATGTGTTAATAAACTAAGTAAAATTAATTAAGTGAGAGTACATATATTTTGGCAAGAACTTTGCCATGTTAATTTTATTTTTATAGTTGTTTTTTCATGTTGCTTTATGTATATGTATATGGCCTAAAGTCCCTTTATTTTTCAACGAAGGCTGCGTTTAATGTTCCTTTGTGGACACAAATGGGACAACCCCAACTAATTCACTGTGTCACTGACACTTTCTTTTATGTATATAGAGTGGCTGCCCACATTTTCTTTTTAGTCCTCTAATTTCTATGAGTTGGGTAAGTGAGATTTTTTATTGATTGTTACATAAGTTTGCCCAATAGAGAAGTTAGGACAAATTACTACTCAAAATGATAAAAGAAAAAAGCATTATTTTTAAAAAAACGTTTCCATTAAGATTAAATTTGTGGGTGCAAAATTGTTGAAGCACTACTTATTTTGATCCCTTCATTTTATGTCTGTGTAGCCCTAATGTGGGACACTTATTAGGGCACATACCATTTTAGGCCCAAATACTTATATAGCCTATGCCAATTGCCAAGATCCATATGAACTTTGACCCATCATGGACCACAGGAGTACAGGACATCAACCTTCTTTTTTTTTTTGAAAAAATAATTTTATATATATATATATACACACACACACACACAAAATAAAAAAAATTGTAATGAAAATAAATAATTAAGAAACTACGTTATTGGAAAAATAAATAAATTTGTCAATTAATAAATAAAAATAAAAAATATATAATATTTTTTGTTGTTAAGAATTGAAAATAGCTACATCTATATAATTATGTTAAATAAAATATACAACTAATTAATCAAGTTGTAATAGATATATAATTAAAAAAAATATTTGTTGTACGGTAAAGACATAGATATCAACCGAGATATAGAAGACCAGACCGCAATATATGAGAAATTAAAAAAGGGTGCATGAATGTGGAAAAATGGATCTAAAGAGTCCAAGTGAAAATGACTTATTCAAAGTATTTTCCCTCTTTTCAAAATTCCCTTTTTCAATTAATTGAACCCCACAAATTATCAAATTAGGTCTTATTTCTCCCTCTCATCCACACATACTTAATTTCCATGATGGTCCACTAATCAATTTTATGCACATTTGAGTTATTTTAAAAGTCCGATTTATCTTCAATAGGTTAGATAAGTGTCTCTTTCTTTTTAATTAGAGATATTTTCGAATTAGCACTTTCAAAATTTGAGAATGAGTATTTTACTTTTCTAATAGATTTATCCTCTATAAATTTAGAATAATGAATAGTTAAAATTAAAAAAAAAAAAAGTTAAATATGACTCAATTTTTAAATAATAAAAAACATGTCCTTTGATATTATTGTACGGGGGCATCAAATCTTAATTTGATACCCATTTCCAAGTTAACTACCATGATAGTGACTGGTCTTTGGCATATGAAACATAGTATATAAATAAATATGTAATGGAATAATGAACCGACATTAATATGTTTACATTGAAGGGTTAATACAAAATTAATATATAGTTTTTATTTTACACAATAATTAAGGTATAGAAGATGACAATGGCATTAGTTTTCTAACTCTAATTTTTGTACTCTAATCATACTTAGTTATATATATTGTCTTATAGATATAAACTCTAGCTGTCCCCTCGTGCTAAGAGTCCCTCCATTCGGATTGTGGGAAATGTTCATTAACATGATTCTTGGATTATATTAGGGATTAGTAGTTGACATTCTTGGAAATGCAATCAAGGATTTGATTATGAGAATAACAAGATGAATTAAATAAAATATTTATAACATCTAAACTATATATAGTCAGGAAGTCAGTCGATTGAGCATATTAAATTTGATTCCTTATGTTTCTTCAAAGAATAATCGGAATTTTAAAAAATTAGTTTTTTATTTATTTATTAGATTATACTTTTGGTTGGATTAGCTGGAATTGATCGAGCTTTGCCTATTAATGCTAACAAATGTTGGAACTAACTTAATTGATATACTATTGATTGATGCGTTTTGTTTTTAACTTTTTTAAGAAAGATATTTTCGTTATCATAAAGATCCATGATTTCTGTAAATTTGTCTCCAATTCACATTTTGACAAATTCCATTGGCTAATCCTACTCTTAAATCTATGCTTAATTAGTTAATTAAGAAAGTTAACGGTTTAGTTGTCTTAGATTATCCGTAGATTAAAGTTAAACTCTCCAACACTATAATTTCTTAATTTTGTTCCCATCAACAAATCCCAGCCAACTAATATATAAATATATTGTAAGACCATATGTATTGTCAAAGCCGGTCAATTAGACAACACATTGAAATTAATTATGTCCATATCAAGTATAATTTCAAAGGCGGAAAAATATATCTCTATATGTTTCGAAGTAGCAAAACTCGAACTCAAGATTTTAGTTAAACTGATCACATCATTTTTTTTTTTGTATTTAATTGTTTAAATTTAATTGATTTAATTATTTTAAATCACATAATTAGCACCAAGAAAACAAATGATTGTCTCTTCTATATATATATCCATCGAAATAAATATCAATAATTTTATTATCATCGTTTTATATTCTTAAAGAAAATTCAAAATTTAAAATTCACAAAACTAAAAATCACTAAGGTGACCCAATAACTAGAATCTGATAAGTAATGTTATTGTTGAAGTGTCTAATTGATTAGATATATATATATATATATTAAAGAAAATCCATATATTAGTCGGCGAATAGTATCCTAGAAAAGGAAATATTGCATGAAAATAATGAATGATTGCATGTAATAGTCAATAATTTGGACATAGTATTTCATAAATAGAGAGAGAGGGCAAGAACCCCACCAGGGCCACCTCCTATAAATATTTTGACCCATGAATTATATGCATATTTTCTCTATTGAATTTTTAAAAATAAGTTTTATAATTTTAATTTTATTAAAATTAAGTCTTTTAATAGTGAATTGCTCTATATTAGTATCTAAATTTGTAATTTTATATCTAAACTGCTATGATTTTCTTTAATTAATTTAAAAAATAAAAATAAATAAATCTAAGCGAGTAAAAATTCATGAGCTCAATGAACAAAACAACGAAGGATGGATAATTATAGTTTATAATATATTATATTCCTGCAAATTTTCTCTTTCGAAAAAAAGTGAGGTAATGTATAATTAACTTTAAAGTTTAAAGTGGGTAGTTTTTAAAAAAATAATATTAAAAAAAAAAGTTTCAATAGGTTGGTTAAGTGTGACAATTGCACCAATTAGTTCTCCAAATAATAGAAAATTGCAACTTTAGGGCTATGTTCTAATTAGTTCAAAAGCACATATGCATGCAACCAACAAAATTAGGGTCAGCCATCAGCCGAATATGAAAAAGAAAAAGTTAACCCAAAAAAAAAAAAAAGATTGGTGTGGGACAAAGAAATAGTAGTTAATGACCCATGAAAAGAAAGAAATTTGATAAAGAGTTGGTTATATATATATAGTTTATGATAGGTGAATAAGTTAATTTTTCTGACCCATTTCCTCTTTATTAATTTCTTAGTGAATCAAACCAAAAACAAATTTTTTAATACATAGAAAAAAAAAAATTGCTTTGCTTATTAATTTGTAGGCTTGTTTGTGAACAAACTGGAGTTAGTAAAAACTAAGGTGGAATTGATAATTTGATATATATTGTTAAATCCGCATTAATTTATTAGAAGACTAAACAATGCATAATTAATATATTATTAATTAATTGATCAATTATGGTTATATAACAGAAAATATATATACACTACCTGGAGATACTAAGATTATTAATTATTAATTAATTATTGGCATTGATAGTTCCATTAATCTCTCAAGGGATAAAAATGGTCTGGTCTGGTCTGGTTGCAATTGTTTCTTGTTTCATATATCTTGAATTAATTAATGAACTATATATTCTTTTTTTTTATTTTGTATCCAAAATTAGTTTGACTAATTTAAAATGTGCATAGTATAACTCTAAAAGTCAACAAAACATTCTCTCAATAATATTTGAAGTAGTTGCATGCAGGATTCAAACATCTTAATTATATATTACAATTAGGTAATTATGGGGTTATAACTACCTTGGTATTGTACTTGTGATGAATGACAACTAATTAAGGATTCTCTATATATATATTATCTTCTTAGTTAATGATGTTAATTAATTATTGTTTGCAGTGAACATATCAATGGAATTGGAAGAAGATTCACTAATTTGAAGGAGATAACAAAGTTTTTGCATAGATTATATATATATATATATGTGTGCACTTGTAATTGCTAGCTGTTTGATAGCAAAGAAAGATTTCTTTGTTGGGTTTTCATGGGCAGCCAATATTCCTTTGAGCAAAGTTTAAAAGGAGTCAAATAAAGTTGCCAAATATTTGATGGGTTGGGTTGATATATATATATATATATATATATATATATATAATTTTTTTTTATTTATTTATTTTTGCTCATCTTTCAACAAAGGCTGCAGCTTTTTATGTCTCTTTTTGTTTGCAAAAGAAAAGAAAACAATTTTAGACCTAACCACTCAACCCCTATTTGTATCTTTGTGGTGGCTTTTCTCCCATCACTCCCTTTTAAGTAGTGTTCAGCCACGGATTTGAAAATTTTTGTAGAGGGAGATCCATATACATCGTTAAATTACTGAGTAATAGCTTTAAGAGGAATTTCAATTATGGTATAAAACGATGCCGTTTAAGCTAAGCATTATTTATTTATATTTTTTTGACAAAAATAAGAAAAGTAAAGAAAAAGGTATAAATTGGAAAACTAAGGAGGGTGATTTGGTCAGTTAGGATGAGGAGTAGCATTGAATTCAAAACAATAATTAACAAGAGCATGCCCCACTTCGAAATATCCACACGGATTTCGTTACAGGTGAGGAGAGGAGACTGCACACTTTCAGCTCTTTTTTTTTTTTTTTTAAAATTAAAATTCTGATTCGATGATAATAATATTAAAAAAATCGTTGAGAACAAACAAACAGAGATCGCAACCGTACACGTGTTCGGTCACAATCTATCCGCACGTGTAACGCCCCCTGCTCCTCAACGTCATAAAAAGTGCAAAACGACAAGAAAGCCAAACGGTTTCTGAATGCAGACAGGAGGCATGCACGAGGGCAACCCCATTTAATTTTACCACATTAAATATTTAGTATAATATTTATTTTTTTAATGTAAATAACAATTTCTTGTATTGTATATATATATAACAATAATAATAAAATATTTTTCTCTCTCTACTTTATTTTAAAACGATATTTGGATTGAAAAATTTTAAATAAAAAATTTTAAACAACTAATGAATTTATGTCAAATACTTAAAATGGTCAAAATTCAAGAATTTTAGAAAATTTCTCGTTTATCAAAATCATTTAATTTTTAAAAATTTGATTTTTCACGCAAACTTTAAAATATGTGGAATTTGAATAATGAGTAATTGTTGTTATATTTTTTTTTCTAATATTATTTCTAATAAATTAATAATATTCTAAAACTATCTTTTATTATAAAAAAGTAAAAATTAATTTTCTTCTAATTTCAATTAATTACTTTATTATTATTATTAAATCATTAATAAAAAATAATTTTACCAATGTAATTAAATATTATGATGTATAATAACTTTATTTTTTTTACTTTCAAAATAACTAATTTTATTTTTTAAAATTTGTAAATATACAGTAGAATTAATTATATATGTTTTATTAATAATAAATTATCAATATTTAATAACGGGTAAAATTACAATAGATTATTATTATTGAACCAAATATAAGTGTAAAAGTAATTATTTTATCAATTCATAGATTTTTTGGTAAAACTAAATAATGTAATTTTTAAAATCTATGAATTTTATAAATCCATAAATTTTAAAATCTCTCATTATAATGTATAATAATTTTATTTTTTAACTTTTAAAATAACCAATTTTATTTTTTAAATTTATAAGTATAGAGTAGAATTGATTGTATATATTTAATTAATAATAAGTTATCAATATTTAGTAAAGAATAAAATTGAAAATTAATACATAAATTGTTATTATTAAACTAAATATAAATATAAAAGTAATTATATTAATAATTTATAAATTTTATATTCAAAACAAACAATAAAATTTTATAGATTTTATGATCTATAAATTTAAAATTTATAAAATTTA
>CATIWF010171763.1:0-36335 GCA_949630135.1 Balakata baccata
TCACTATTTAGTACCCTTAACTCTTCAAGAACCCACTGATTTATTTAGATATCATTATATCATGGAGAATGAGATTTCTCATCAAAATAAACCATGTGACAACCTAGAGGTTCAATGAATGCCCAATTCATTGTCTTATACTGGTTATGAACATTTTAAAATTATCTTTTACCAAAGATATTTAACTCATTATTATCAACACCTTGATAATAAATTCTCTGTAGATAATTAAAGGATCATATATTTCATAGTATATTTAACTACTGCATTCATAATATAATCAACAACTTGAATATTTATTTATTATGAATGTAAAATATACATGTGTCCATTGTGGTATAATAATTAATATATAAAAAGCTATGAATGTACTAGGACATACACACTACTGATAACAAGTAATTCATTGGATTATGCCAAGAAACCATTCAGATTTTATTCTATGTGGACTGAACATAGTGATTACAAATTACATTATGGCTAGAGTTTGGGATACCCAAGTCCATGGGTCCTTTGTGTTTCAAATTATTTCTAAGCTCAAATTGCTAAAAAAAGAGTTAGGCTATTTAAATAAGCAAGCCTTCAGTGACATTTCTAGTAAGGTACAATAAAGCCGGGATTTATTAAAGGTTGTTTAGCTTAATTTGTAAAATGATCCCATTAATGAGGAGTTGTTTTTAGAAGAGAGGGCTTGTTTTAACCACTTGAGGTCTTGCTTAAAATATGTAGAAAGCTTATACAAACAAAAAGCTCGCAAGAAATGGATCACTCTTGGTAATGCTAACACCAAGTATTTCTATAATCTTGTCCGACAGAGAAGAAGCATTAACCGCATCTCTCAATTGTTGATGGAGGATGGATCGATCCTTAAGGACCATAATAGCATTACTACGGTTGTGTTAAGATACTATGAGAAGCTATTCAATCAAACAATATCTCACAGAAGTGCTATCCAATCTAATGTTATTAACAATGGTAAGGTCCTCTCTGATTATAAAGGAGATTCTTTGGTAGCCCCTGTAACCTATCATGAAGTGAAGCAAGCTATGTTCAGTATTAACGACAACAAGGCACCTGGACTTGATGGTTTCACCGGCCTTTTCTTCACACATAGTTGGCATATTATTGGAGATGACATTGTTAAGGCAGTTCAGGAGTTTTTTGAATCTGACCACTTTCTCAAGTAGATAAATGCAACTTCTCTAACTATTATTCCTAAAGTAGCTAGCCCTATGGGTTTGAAAAACTACCGGCCTATTACTTATTGCTCTGTTATTACAAAAATCATTTGTGAACGGATTAAACCAATGCTTGGTTCCTTGATTCATGCTAACTAATATGCTTTTATACCTGGCAGGAACATTAGTGACAACATCCTTATTGCCCATGAATTAGTGCACAATTATCACAAGAATAAAAGCACCCCTCGTTATGCCTTGAAGGTAGATTGAAGGAAGACCTATGACTCTATAAGCTGGGACTTCTTGGAAGAGTTGCTGCTTCACTTAAGATTCCCCAAAAAAATTTCTCAACTTAATCATCGCCTGCATTCGTACAGCTAAATTCTCTATTATGGTAAATGAGGCTATAAAGGGTTTCTTTAGTAGTAATCGGGGCCTTAGATAGGGGGATCCTATGTCCTCTCTACTGTTTGTCATTGCCATGGACTACCTAACTTAGTGTTTCTCTGAGATGAGTGCCTAACACTTCAAGTTTCATAGCTGTAAACCTATGAAGTTGAATCATCTTTGCTTTGCAAATGACCTATTTGTTTTTTGCCATGGTGATCAAAACTCTGCCCACTTAATTAATAAAGTTCTTCAATCTTTTGCTCATACTTCTGGCCTTTGAGCGAATGTAAATAAGAGTTGCATCTACTTTTGTGGTGTCTCTCATAGAGTTAAAACTCAAATCCTGCAGGTTCTTTCTTTCCAAGAAAATGCCTTACCTATCAAATACTTAGGGGTTCCCCTAGTTTCTACCAGCCTTAGGAAGCAACACAGTCAAATTCTTGCTGATAAAATTACCAAGAGAATAGGTCACTAGACTTCTAAAAGCCTCTCTTATGTTGGCCAGATGCAATTGGTAAATTCTGTCCTTATGAGCATGCATATTTATTGGGCTTCTGTGTTTATGATTCTAAAAGCTACTATCTTTACTGTGGAAAGGATTTGTAGAAACTATCTTTGGAAAGGTAGAAGTAATGTTAGTTGGCCGGATATCACTCTTTCGAAGTCTGAGGATGGGTTAGGGATAAAAAAAATCTATGAATGTAATCAAGCTGCCCTTATTAAGTGTGTGTAGGAGCTGGTCACTAACAAAAACTCTCTTTAGGCTATCTAGGTGACAGCTAGCAAGCTTAAAAAATTAAGCTATTAAGGTATCACTAAACCATATGAGGCTTCATAGGCTTGGAGGAACTTGGTTAAACTTAGAAGTAAAATCACCCATCTATTTGACTATAAGCTCGGGAATGGAGAGAGCTTCAACTTTTGGTTCGATCCTTGGGTTAATGGTGATTCTTTAATTTCTAAGTTTCCTATTATTGTCATTGATGAGACTGAGATGAGTAAGGAGAGTAAAGTTTGAGATCTATGGAAAAATGGGACCTAGCAGCTCCCTGATCCAATTAATGAGGATGTAGCAACTTCTTACAGTTATTTAAGGAATAATCATGGTATAACACACGAAAAGAGGACTTTATTTGCTGGAAATTAACTAAGTCAAATAAATTATCTATTTCTAGTTCATACCAAGAGCTGAGACAAAAAGGGAGAAAGGTGAAATGGTGTACCCTTATATGGGAATCCTACCAAATTTCCATACTTAGTTTTATTTGCTAGTTGGCTTTGAGGAATAGGCTTATGACAAAGGATAGGCTCAAGAAATGGGGAATGGAAACCAATATTATGTGCAGCCTCTATAATTAGGATGAAGAGAGCATTAGTCATTTATTATTCCACTGCCATTTCTCAACTCATGAGTGGCACAAAGTTCTTTGCTACAACTGGTCAAGGATTGGCTTACAATAGTGTAGAGAAGTTTCTTGGTTCCTGTGGGAAGCAAATCTCTCCTTGCACAAGTTAGAAGAGTGGTCTTTACTACTTCGGTGTATTATATTTGGAAAACTAGAAATCTCGTGGTGTTCAGCAATGAAAAAATGTCAGAAGAGAATACTTTTCAGTTGATTAGGCAAAGTGTTCTCCTTAGATTTTATAAGGACAAAGAGCAAATTGCTCCATTCATGGCTATAATATTGTTTTTTCTGTTCTGGTGGCTGTAACTAGGTAGCTGTTGTGTTATTTCTTTTTTTGTCCTTCCCATCTAGAGAACTGTATTTTTTATTTCTTTAAGCAATAAAACTCTTTTGGTAATTTACAAAAAAAATAATTAGAAAAAAATAAAATTTTCTATATTTTATTAGAGTACACTTTAATTTTATATCTTATTAACAAATATATATTATTATAGGTATTTTAAAAAATTACGGGAGTATAATTGCTAAATGAAGTCCATGATGGCCGTAGCCACAGCGGAACCAATATACGTTAAGGTCAAATTTTGTACGCTGAAAATTCCAAAATTCGTGTTTTAACCAGAAAAACGACGGCGTGTCAAAGCAACAGGGTCATTTATCTATTCAGTAAAAAAACTCCATGCTGGACACGTGTCAACATTTGTTAAACGTGTCAAAGACGCCCCAATTTCATGTCCAAACGCGTCCAAGGATCCTGGAACTTGGACCCGAACCCTTTTAAACGTCAACCCCCAAAAAATAAAACAAAATAAAAAAAAATTAAAAACTATATAAAGAAAGTCCCTCCAAAATTCCCAATGTCGAATCCAATTCCAAATTCCAAGCACACAATACAAATCCACAGAGACGAGTCCTCCATTCTCCGCCCTCAAAATTGGCGTTCGCACCCAGAGTTTTCTTCTTTAGCATAACTTAGCATTGAACTTAATTTCTCTCTTCATCCCTTTTCAGCTTTTCTTTCAAGGATTAGAGAAGATGAGGCTGTTGAAGGTAGCTACGTGTAACTTGAACCAATGGGCGATGGACTTCGACTGTAACTTAAACAACATAAAGGAATCAATAGTTAAGGCCAAAGAAGCTGGTGCTGTTATTAGACTCGGCCCTGAGCTTGAAATCACTGGTTATGGCTGTGAAGATCATTTTCTGGAGCTCGATACTGTCACTCACGCGTAAGTTTGGTTCATTCTTGATTAGAATCGATGAATAATTTTGGAATTTCGTTTAATTCGGTTGATTTTGAGTCTAGATGGGAGTGCTTAAAGGAGATTCTGCTAGGAGATTGGACAGATGGGATCTTGGGCAGCTTTGGGATGCCGGTTATTAAAGGATCAGAGCGTTATAATTGTCAAGTTTTGTGTTTTGACAGGAAAATTTTAATGATTCGCCCCAAAATGTGGCTTGCTAATGATGGTAATTACAGGGAGCTTCGATGGTTCACTGCCTGGAAGCAAAAGGATCAGCTTGTGGACTTTCAGCTCCCAATTGAAATTTCAAAGGCTATAAATCAAGATTCTGTGCCTTTCGGTTATGGGTTCATTCAATTTTTAGATACGTAAGCAACTAAGAATGTTTCTTTGATAATAGGTTTCTTGACTTTGCTTTTATGGTCTTCTTGGCAAGAAGCTAATGCAGCCACTCTTTATATTTATTTTTTCCTTTAGAGCTGTTGCTGCTGAAGTTTGTGAAGAACTTTTCACCCCCAGCCCTCCTCATGCTGAGCTTGCACTTAATGGGGTTGAAGTGTTCATGAATGCGAGTGGGAGTCACCACCAATTGAGAAAGCTTGATATTCGTCTTCGTGCTTTTATAGGTGCTACTCATACTCGAGGAGGGGTGTACATGTACAGTAATCTCCAAGGATGTGATGGTGGCCGCCTTTACAATGGTACATGCTTGTTCTTATCTAATTTTTAACGCTACTGTTCTTGTGCATTGCATAAGAATCTCCAGCTACATATTAATCAGTGTGAAGCTATGTCCTTTGTTTATATGGTTTGCTGTTTGTCAATGTAATAATTCGCAGTCAGTTAAATGTTTGAAAATTAACTGACCAGACTATGTCCAAATGGATCAACCAAAAGAAGATCCGTGCTCAAATGGATAAAAATGATCTATGTCCAAATGGATCAGCAAAGGAAAGTTGATCCATATTTAAAAATGATCATGATCCATGGATTTTAACTCACTGTCAGTTAAATGTCTTAATAATTTATTTGTTGCAGATGGATGTTCTGGTGTTGTTGTAAATGGAGAAGTGGTTGCACAAGGATCACAATTTTCATTAAGGGATGTTGAGGTTGTGGTTGCCCAAGTGGATCTGGATGCGGTATGGTTTGCTTTTACATGGCCTGAGAACATGTTTGTGGATTTTTATTAAATGGATATCTAGCAACACAACTCATAATTATGTCAATGTATTTTCCTTCCTTGATGCAAGTTTTGATCGTTTAAAAAACAAACACTATCATATTCTCATTTTTCCTATTAAATTTCAGCTGTAATGCTTCTATTCTCATGTCGGATTGCAGGTGGCTAGCCTAAGAGGATCTATAAGTAGTTTTCAAGAGCAAGCAAGTTGCAAAACAAGAGTATCATCAATAAAAGCACCATATAATCTCTGTCAGCCTTTTAACCTGCAAATGTCCCTTTCCAGCCCCCTTGAGGTTTGTTCTTGATGCTACCGACCATTATTGATTAGTATTTCAACCAATCAATGACACCCTAGTAACAGATTTTTTGAGTCAACTAACCAAGTTTGCTAAGTTAACCAATGTCTTATGATTTGTAGATCAAGTATCATTCTCCTGAAGAGGAAATAGCCTTTGGCCCTGGTTGCTGGCTTTGGGACTATTTAAGAAGAAGTGGAGCTTCTGGATTCTTGCTTCCTCTTTCTGGTGGGGCAGATAGCTCTTCTGTGGCTGCGATTGTTGGCTGCATGTGCCAGCTTGTTGTAAAAGGTTATGTTTATGAAAGTAATTTTTTGAAATAGTGTCCTACTACTGTATCTAGTTTTATTCTTCAATCAACACAGCCTAATGAATCTAGCGGACTTCTTTGCATGTTTGAGGATGAAGGGGCTCATCAGATGCTATTTGTTATGCTACGCTCAATTGATTAAAAGGCTGATAGAATATTGATAGACCATTCAAGTAGCCAGGGTTTGTAAAAGGCTCATAGAATATTGATCGACCATTCAAGTAGTCAGGGCTTGTTGATATAATTAACTATGCGTTCAGAGCTGAATATGTCATATTTACTTTATCTAGGTGTTTTGAGCTGAACCCTGAAATGTCATACTTACTTTAGCCAAAACTAGTGGGAAAAGCGTAAAGCAGGTTTACAGGGCTGATCCTAACTGATGGACAAATAAATACTTTGATCAGAAAGGCTATTTCCCAATTATGGTCCTAGTGGACTGGGATCAGAAAGGCTATTGCCCACTATATACTTCAGTATTACTAATTTGGATATGAGAATGTTATTTCTTAGAAGTTTTGAGGAAGATTATTGGATGATTATGAGAATGTTATACATGTTTGCAGAGATTGCAAATGGGGAAGAACAAGTAAAAGCTGATGCAATACGAATTGGACATTACACTGATGGGCAATTTCCTACTGACAGCAGAGAATTTGCGAAGCGCATTTTTTATACTGTATTTATGGGGACTGAAAACAGGTTGACATATATGGATCTTTTTGCTTTTCTTCTTTTGTTTTATTCTAGCAGTTAATTGGAGTCACTTGGATAAGTATAGGAGACAGCTACAATGCCGAAGTTCCATGCCTTCAGAGTTTTGGCAATGACATTTATTTGCAGTAACAGGGTTTGCTTTTTGCAGTTCTGATGCTACAAGGCAACGGGCAAAGGTTTTAGCAGATGAAATTGGTTCGTGGCATCTTGATGTTGCAATAGATGGTGTCATTTCTGCACTCTTATCCTTATTCCAAACACTAACGGGCAAGCGACCACGTTATAAGGTAAAAGGGTTGTTAGAGCATCCCAACAATGCTCCCTATTAGATTATAAAAAATTCACTCCCTATTTTAGTTTTTCTTGAAAATTATGTGCACTCAAACAATACTTTTTATCACACTCCCTATTTTGATTTTTTATTAATAAAACTATATAGAAAAAAATGATGAGAAAGAATAAGAGACAAAAAAAGTAAAGAGAAATAATAAAATATTACTTAGTAGCTCCTAGTGGCTCTTAAATCTAAGGAGGGAGAATGTAAATGTTAGAGAGTGAGATAAGTAAGGAGGAAAATAGGGAGGTTGTTGGAAGGCGTAAAACTCCCTAAATTTAGATAAGGAGGGAAATAGAGAGGCTATTGGGGATGCTTTTTGAGATTGTTTTCTAATTTGATATGAAGATTAGAGTTCCTCTTAGTTCAAAGCAGTATTTCTTTTTAAAATATTTTATTAAATTATTATTATTAAAATTTTTTTATTAATATTTTTGAATTTTTTTTTATTAATATTAAATTAAAATAGAATTAAATTAAAATGGTGAACGGTGCGTTCCGAGGTGTGAAGTGGGAGAAAAGGGATTTCATAATTGGGGTTTTGACTAATGTCTTTCCATTTTATGATAGTTTGGCAAGAAAAACTCTACTTGTGTTTCTGTATGTTATATGCATTATACCTTAATTATCTAAGGGATAAGGTGGTTCTTTTTTGTGGGTTTATTCTTTCGCTGAGCAAGATGTTCAGCTTGACAGAATAGCATTATTTCTCTAAATCTTGTCTATTCTTTTCTTGTAGTTGGATGTTGAGCTTTACATAGGATACCATGTCATTATCAATGAAATCATAAAACAGTCTTTAATCTTACCTCCTAATCACGAACTGTTATAATTGTTAGAGAACTAAAGCTATTTTTCTTTTCTTGTTTGATTTTTTTTCCTGGTACATTGAAAATCTTGAAAGGGAAAGTCAATGTTTAAACCCCTAACATCCTGCCTTCTACCTCTGACCTCCTGCACTGAGACGGGGCTCTGACCACTGGGCTATTAGCCCAATGACTTCCTAGTTTGACTTTGTTCTTGTGTTTTAAGCAGTCACAATTGCCATGGTTGCTAGATTCACGACAGAATTTATTAAAATTTTAGTCCGTTTTCTTTTCACAGGTAGATGGGGGTTCAAATGCTGAGAACTTAGGGTTGCAGAACATTCAAGCTCGAATCAGAATGGTGCTAGCATTTATGTTAGCCTCACTATTGCCTTGGGTTCATAACAAACCAGGATTTTATCTCGTTTTGGGTAGCTCTAATGTGGATGAAGGATTACGTGGTTACCTGACAAAGGTATTACCGGATTTTGACATATCTAGAAGCCACTTCTTGGATAATTCAGTTGGTTTTTGGTTCTAAATCAATCTGCTTTTCTTTGTTGCATAGTCAAACTAATATTTTTTACCTTTAGAATGTTGCGTTCTGCTTCCTCAAATATTTTATTTTATTTTCCCAAGTTTTAAAAAATTTAGTTCTCATTGCTATATTATGTTTGATGATGATACCGCCTTTCCTGTGAAGCATCGATGTAACCAGAACTTATAAGAGTTTACTTTTTGTAACATTTGCAGTATGATTGTAGCTCAGCAGATATAAATCCAATAGGAAGTATTAGTAAGCAAGATCTTCGAGCATTCTTGCGATGGGCTGCTATCCATCTTGGTTTCCCATCCCTGGCTGAAGTTGAAGCTGCACCACCAACTGCTGAATTGGAGCCTATACGTTCCAACTACAGTCAGGTAGTCTTCCAGCAAGTACATTCATGTTTCTTTCTGAAACTAATTAATCTTACTTGTTTCCGATGTACTTCAGATCTACATAAATAAGTTTTATGCAACTGCATGCATATGTTGGTTGCAACTGGCTTTTTTTTTTGTGTGTATTTTATCTGTCTTCCAATTTCTTCTTTCTTTCATTTCGCATAATGATTGTTTTGTTTTTTGATGATAGTACACTTCTTATGATAATTGTAACTCTTAATGCTACATTCTACATGGAAACAGCTTGATGAAGTGGATATGGGAATGACATACGAGGAACTCTCAATTTATGGAAGGTTGCGAAAAATATTTCGCTGCGGACCAGTATCTATGTTTAAGGTGTGTTTTTCATCTCATGTTATGTGTGTTATTGTTCAAAATCTCACTTATTCACAAATGATTGTGATTGTTACAGAATCTCTGCTACAGATGGGGTACGAGATTATCTCCATCAGAGGTGGCTGATAAAGTGAAGCACTTCTTCAAGTACTATTCCATTAATCGGCACAAAATGACAGTCTTAACGCCTTCTTATCATGCTGAGGTATTCTTTTAATGTCAAAGAGAAAAAATAACTTGGGAGTTTCAATTTTGTTCAAAATGACTTAATGGATGGCTAACCTACTTGCAGAGTTATTCACCAGAAGATAATAGGTTTGATCTTCGTCAATTTCTGTACAATGCAAGATGGCCATATCAATTTCGGAAGATTGATGAACTTGTTGAGAAATTAAATGGGAATGAAGTTGCTTTCCCTGAATCAGATGACACGCAAAAATTGGGAGCTTCTTCAAGTGGAATGGGGGTTGTGGCAGCAAACTCTGGCGATCCCAAAGCTGGCCTTTAGTTTTTTCAAGGGCCAAAGAATAAGCTTGCGACAGAGCTACTAATTATGAGAAAGAATAAGCTTCTCCGCACTTGGTGACAATTTTTTTCTTAAAAGTATGAAATTTCTTATCGCCAACATTAGTATGTAATTTTTTTTATTTCATTATGTCTCGTTTTATTTTGAAAGATACTTCTTTACATTTTTAAATATATATTTTTTTTTTTGGTTTTGTAGTAATTTTTATTGTAATTAGAAAGTTCAAAAATATTTTTTTTTTCCGATTCTCGACGTTATCTTTTTTATTTTACAATTTTAATGAAGCAGCCAATTTTAACATTGAAACTAAGTTAGTGCTCAGAACGACTCAAGTAATAGAGTGTGAGACATTTTCTTGGAAAATAAAAGGATAGAAATTATAAGATGAATGTATTTTAAGTTTTTAACCTTCAAAAAAACATGACAAGGGAAAGGCTCCTCTCCCCTTCAGCTTTCTAACATCAGAAAATTACAAGTATTCGCAATGATGTCAACTACCCTACATCCTCATTTCTTCCTCATGCTTTAAAACAGTGATTACTGATTAATGGAAATTAAGATTTCTTACAGCTCATCATGTGTATCTTCCTCCTCATCTTCAGCTGATCCACCACCAGGGGCTCCACCCGATCTCTGATATACAGCGGTGATAATTGGGTTACAAACAGCTTCGACCTCCTTGAGCTTCTCTTCGTAGTCTTCTTTCTCCGCGGTCTGGTTGTCGTCGAGCCATTCTAGGGCCTCTTTCACGGCGGTTTCTATTTTCTCCTTCTCATCTGACTCAAGCTTGTCAGCAAGCTTGTCTTTGTCATTAATCTGGTTTTTCATGTTATATACATAGGTCTCCAGACTGTTACGAGCATCGATCCTCTCTTTCACCTTCTTGTCCTCCTCGGCAAACTCTTCTGCCTCACGGACCATGCGCTCGATTTCCTCCTGGCTCAGTCGCCCCTTGTCATTTGTGATGGTGATCTTCTCGGACTTACCTGTGCCCTTGTCTTCGGCCTTCACATTCAGGATACCATTGGCGTCGACTTCGAATGTGACCTCAATTTGAGGAGTTCCTCTGTTAAGTGAAACCACCAAAGATGTTAACTCCCTGCAAAGTCGTGAAGCAATTAATTGTCAAAGGAAACTAACAAACGAAAGAAGCAAACCTTGGGGCTGGAGGGATGCCAGATAGATCGAATTTCCCGAGCAGTCTGCAATCCTTTGTGAGACTCCTTTCACCTTCAAAGACCTGCAATTGAGCCAGAGATAAGTAAACTGATATTAAAGCGAAGTGAAGAACAGAAAGCAAAGAGTAGATATAATATTAATTGTACCTGAATGGAGACAGTAGTCTGCTGATCCTGGTAAGTGGTGAAAACTTGAGATTTCTTGGTTGGGATAACAGTGTTTCTAGGAATCAACTTGGTCATCACTCCTCCAACTGTTTCAATACCAAGGGTAAGAGGAGCCACATCCAGAAGAAGGATATCTGCAACCATAAAGCCACAAGGATCGTTGTCAGTCGGGTAAATATAACAGTCCTCCCAAAATCCAAGGAAAAAAAAAATCATTATTGCTGTAAGTATGCAACTGCCCAAAATCAAAAGAAACTAAAGGTTACCTTTGGTTTCATCACCACCCTCTCCACTCAATATGCCTCCTTGTACGGCAGCACCAAAGGCAACAGCCTCATCCGGGTTCACACCCTTGTTAGGCTCCTTTCCATCGAAGTAATCCTTGAGGAGCTGTTGAACCTTGGGGATTCTGGTGCTACCACCAACAAGAACAATCTCGTCAATCTGACTCTTCTCCAATCCAGCATCTTCCATTGCCTTCTTCACAGGTCCCATGGTCTTCCTGAACAAATCATTATTCAATTCTTCAAAACGGGCTCTGGTGAGTGGTTCAGAGAAGTCGATGCCATCAAAGAGGGATTCAATCTCCACACGGACTTGATGCTGACTGCTAAGAGCTCTTTTTGCACGCTCACATTCCCTCCTGAGTTTTCCAAGAGCTCTGTTATCCTTACTGATATCCTTTCCATGCTTTTTCTTGATCAGTTTAATGAAGTACTCCATGACCCTCTGATCAAAGTCCTCACCTACAAGAAAATATGTCATAAGCATCCCCTCATAACAATTGCTAATGATAGCAATCTGAATCTATTTTCTAAAGCACATAGAGACTAAAGATAACAGTATAAAAAAGAAAAGAAAAAGTAACTGCAAAAGAGCAGAGCCACTTCTCACCCCCCAAATGTGTGTCCCCGTTTGTAGAAAGAACCTCGAATACACCATTGTCAATTGTCAAGATACTGACATCAAATGTCCCGCCACCAAGATCAAAGACAAGAATGTTCTTCTCACCACCTTTCTTGTCAAGACCATAAGCAATGGCAGCAGCAGTTGGCTCATTAATGATTCTCGCAACATTAAGTCCTGAAATGACACCAGCATCCTTGGTAGCCTGCCTCTGGGCATCATTGAAGTAGGCTGCATAATGAACAGGAGATGCAAATTAGTACAAGGAATTGAAAACACGTTGGAGTATGCCCTTTAGCATATAAAATGGTCATAACGGCTCTATTAAACTGGTTCGTTACTAACCAGGAACAGTGACCACAGCGTCCTTGATTTTCTTCCCTAGGAACGCTTCAGCTGTTTCCTTCATTTTAGTCAGAACCATAGCACTGATCTCTTCAGGACTAAAGACCTTGGTCTCCCCATCCTTGATTTTAAC
This sequence comes from Balakata baccata, assembly GCA_949630135.1. Taxonomy (NCBI): domain Eukaryota; kingdom Viridiplantae; phylum Streptophyta; class Magnoliopsida; order Malpighiales; family Euphorbiaceae; genus Balakata; species Balakata baccata. The sequence continues at coordinate 12,408 of CATIWF010171763.1, forward strand.
CTGGATATATGGTTTTCCATCCTTATTGATAATCTTATATGGAACAAGTTTCATGTCCCTCTGGACCTCCTTGTCCTCAAACCTATAGAAAGAGAAATCTCAATAAGCACATTACTCACATAACTCCTATAAACATATATAATATAGATTAACCAATTGAGTAGGGTGCATTACTTTCTTCCAATGAGTCTCTTAACATCAAAGATGGTCCTTTCGGGATTGACTGCTGCCTGGTTCTTCGCAGCCTCACCGATTAGCCTCTCACTGTCAGTGAAAGCAACCCATGATGGAGTAATACGGTTTCCTTGATCATTAGCTATAATTTCGACATGGCCATTCTTGTAAACACCAACGCATGAATAGGTAGTGCCAAGATCTATTCCAATGACTGTTCCCAACTTGGTAGCTTCCTCTTTTGCAATGGAAATTGCAAAAAGACATCCTACAGTGCAGATTTAATTACGTTAACAGAAATTCTTCAATTTAAATAATAAACTAAAAGAGGTTCACCAAACAAACAAAATAAAATACATAGATGAATCATCCATATTAGAATTATAAGTAGAAAGCCAAATAGCAAAGCAGGATCAGGAGTTCAAAACACGGACAATACTATGCAAAGTAGTTATTAGTTTGCATGTATGGCGGAGTATGATCTATGAAGACCCGGCCTAGATAAGAAAATTCTGAAAACGCTTAGAAGCTAAAGCTCAATGTCTATAATGACTCCCGACAGCTATGAAAGTTTCAAAGACTACTACCACTAGTTCATACTTCACCGAAACACAGCAATCGATACCATATCATTTCCCTTAATCGTGCTATTGGCAAATGCAACAAAGAAGAAGAAACGCTAAAATCATTTCATAAATCATAGATCATCATGTACTTCAAATAAAAAAAATATCCACAAAAAACAACAAAATCAAAACAGATCTAATACATCAAAGAATCGATCCCGTAGCAGAAAATAGAAACTATGTAAAACACAGAAACGAAGCCAGATCTGCAATTGTTACATTCCTATTAGACGAACAAACAAATCAAAGAAGAAACAATCACGAAGTGAAAATGAGAAACTCAGATCTATGATCTAGAGAAAGCAACACTCACCAAAGAAGACGATTGCAGATACGACCAGACCGCGAGCTCTCCAGGAGCCAGCCATAATTTACGACTCTGCTTCTTCCTCTTCTACTTCGTATAAACGCTTCGCTGCTTCCGTATATCTCTGTGTTGGAACTTCAAGAGCTGAGTTTCAATGGCGCTTGAGAGCCTTCAAGTTCTTTATTATAGAGACTGAATATCACGAAGCCGCTTCCCCGCTACAGTTAGTCAGATGCAAGCGAACATGTCATTTCTGATGACACGGACCAATAAGATTTCGAAATGAAATCTTTCGTCCAATAATATTGGTTCTCATGCTGGGTGGATCGTGGCCGTTAGTAATTGGACAGAACTACTTGTCTTCCTTGAGCTTCGTTGATTTAGTTTTATTTAATTTGTTTATTTTTATTTTATATTCTTTGAAGGTTTGCGACATTTATATGCTTTTTTCAATTTTGTCATTTGTTTTGTCTTCTTTTATTTTTACCAAAAAGTGTTGCTTTGCAAAATTTTTTTATTGCTGGTTTAATTAAATGCATTTCGTCGTTTATCAAAATATTAAACATTTTTTGTACTATAACTTTCCACTTCTGCACTTTTTCACGTCTTGATCGTTTGCTAAAGCGTGGTATATATAAAAATTGATTCGTTTGATATATTTCTCACTTTTTCTCTCTTTTGCCTATTTTGTGCGTTTTGCTGTTTTTTATTTTGTTTTCGTTTTTCATTTGAATTTTTTTGGGGATTTGTTTGTCGAGTTCTAGTTGTTAATATCTATGGCTGAAAGTCCGTCGAAAAGAGTTAGGTATGTTTCTGAGAATGTTAAAGTTTGGTTACCTATTGATAGTTCTGAAGATGCTTATATTCCTAAGATTAAGAAGCAAGTCGTCTAAAAAGAAGAAGGTTTCGTCGAAGAAAGAAAGAGAAAAATCTTTGGCTCTTGTGTCTACGGATGTTGGCTCTAATATAAGTTTTCTTCATTTTTATGATTTTTTAGTGATTTTTGTGCTGTCTGTTTTTTTTTATATAGATTTTTATTAAAGTATATCGAAAGAATGTCTAAAGTATATCGTAGTTATGCCAGTATGATAAATCCTAATGCTAAATACAATGTTGATTAAGGTTGGAGAATTTATACCCAAGATACATCACCATGGGTATGCCAGTATGTTAAAGCGTAAATATCGATATAATGTTTAGTATTTTAAACCCTAAACCCTTAATACAATGTTTGTTTAAGGTATATATACCAATATTATTCTATGTACATTTAAGTGGTTGTGTTGATATATATGAAATAGGTATTCAAAAGATATACCCAAGATATACGGTACATTAACCTATGGATAACTAAGTATTTTTTAGCAGAGATATTCCAATGGTGTTCCCATTGTATATCCAAGGGATATTATATTTATAGTTAATTAATTTTTAAGAGATGTATACGTAAGTATACCCTACATTAACTTTTTTGCATTTAAGTTGTTATGAGCTGATGTATTTTCTGGTTATTGCCAAGATATACTCAATGTATGTCAGATATTTTCATATGTTTGGCTTAGTAGTTTGAATAGGGGTATTATGAAGGTATTACCAATGTATGATGAAGGTATACACTTAATTATTTTATGTGCAGCTTAGTTGTTTCAAGTTGATGTATGCCAAGGTATACCCAAGGCATACCAGACATCAACCTTTTATAGCGAAGTAGTTTTTTGCAGATGTATTACCAAGTTATATCTAAATTATTCCCTATGTATACTCTAGTATATTATGCGTTATGTTGTTTGTTATTGATAGTAGTATGTCAATTTGAGATTAAGTGAATATTTATTTATTTGTTTTTTGTGTTTTTGGGTTTAGGATTTGAAGTCGTTTGTTAGTGTGGAGAATCAGTACTCCAGCAAGTTAATGTGTAACTTTGCAAAGGATATTGTGAGTGACAAGCTTCTGAAATATTTGAATAGTGAGCAACTGACGCTCTTTAGGCAGACTTGTTCTAGTTATTTCCTTGACTTTCTGGATTTGAGGTTTCAAAACCAATTGGTTCATAATATTCTATTATGGGAGATTGAGCAGCCTAATGTTGATTAAATATGGTTTTTGATTGGTGGTTAGCGTATATGGTTCTCCATTGTTGATTTTGCTATTGTAATTGAGCTGAGGTGTACTAGTAGTGATAGTGTGCTGGAGTACAAGGGTAAGCCGAGTATTCTTGTTGGCAAGTATTTCAGTGGTAATGATAAGGTGTTAAAGTCTTCTCTTGAAGAATTTTTTTTATTTCTAAGAGATGGGATAGCGATGAGGATGCTATCAAGATTGCTTTTTTGTATTTTTTGAGTGTTTTTTGTTGGGTTCTCCTTTTTTAAAGCTGATTTCTATTGAGCATTTTTGTATTGTTGAAAGTGATGAGGTTAACAACTTCCCATGGGATAAGGTTGTTTACATGGAGACCATCAATAGTTTAAGAGGTAAAGTCCACAGGAAGGAGGTGAAGAGCTACATGGTTATTGGTTTTCCATTAGCTCTTCAAGTGTGGTTTTATGAGTGTGTTGGGACTGCTAATAGGAGCCTAGCTACTCATGTTGGTTCTTTTATCTCCCAGATTCTAAATTGACATAATTCTAATGTTGTTACACATTCCATTAGGAGGATACAAACTCTGTATTTTTAGAGGAAGGCTTCTGTGGTAAATATTCTTTATTATTTCTTTTCATTTTTGTTTTTTTTTTAGGTCAAGTAGAAACTTGTTTTTAGGATTAGTATCTAAAATAATCCACTGTATACCCTAGGTATTCTGGAGATACATATTGTCTATATCAAGGTATTCTTGAGGCATACCGAATGTATTCCCTATGTATACTATTTTTGAAAGTTTTACTAAAGGTGTTTCCTAGATATACCAGTGGTTTATTGGATATATGTCATGTTTAAATCAATGTATATTATGGATATATTAAAGATATTTCCTAGGTATACCAAAGTAGACACATATTACTTCAAAAGTTATTGAAATTTTACTTTTCCTTTAGTCGAGTTACATATTTTCTTGTTTTATTATGTTTCATGTTTGATTGTGTTTATTTATGTTTTTTTTTGTGTTTTAGATTAATTTGAAGAACATTTTGCCCACTGATAATGAGAGGCAGGAATTGAAGATTGATGATTTATTTGCTAAGACTTCTGAGGCTAGTGAACAATCAATTTCATCTCAAGATTATGTTCCGAGAATGACTCATTCTGTGCCAGGTTCCTTTTCAAGGCATTATGAGAAGAAAACATATAAGATGCTGAAAGATGTTTGCAAGAGGCATGTAGGATTGAAAATGAGCTAGATAGTTTGAGATCTTTTGTTCAAGGAAAGGTGGAAAAGATTATGGAATGTTTTCGCTCTTTTAAAGCAAAGTTTGATCCTATTGTGAATCAAAGTAAAAAAGAAGATAAAGAGGAAAAAAAAAGTGAAGAATACAAATTTTGAATCTAAATCGTCTAGTAAAGAAGAGGAAGAAAAGAATTTTGAGTCTAAGGATGAGGATGGTGATGGTGATAAAAATGATGAGTGGGATGATGAGAATAATGATAAGAAGAGTGATGGGAGTGATGGTAAGGAGAATAATGAGGATGATGAGGAAGACCATGATGTTGAAGAAGAACAGAGGACTAAAAAAATTTGTAAATGATTATTCTTTTTTAGTGTTTTTAGGCAAGGTATAATTAAGGTATTATGGATATTTATACTATTTAAATTTTACAAAGTTTACTGATTTGATTGATATAAATTTTGGCAGGATGCTAAAGTTGATAGAGACACAGATTCATTTTTTGGTAGTGAATATGTGCTTAAGGAGATAGTGATGATTGAAGAGAGTAATATTTTGTCTATGGATTCTCTTTGTGTTGATTATAATTTTTTTTGTAAAAAATGTAAGTTTTTTTTTTCTTATTTTGTTTTAAAATTAGTTATTTTGATGTGTGTTTTTGTGAGATTAATGGATTGTATACCCAAGATATACCAATGGCATATGTCATTGTGTAACCAAGGTATGTCCAAGGAATAGTGGTCCATAAGCTATGTATATATGAGTAGCTGTGTGCAAAGGTATACCCAAGGTTTGCTTAAGATATACCATGTATATACCATATATTACTTTGTATTCTCAATGTATACCGAAGTTTCTATATGTTAGTCTTTGTTAGTTGTATGTTTGATCTAACAATTGTTGTGATTTTTTTTTCAGAATGCTGGAGAGGATATGTTAAACAGATATAGTGATTCAATTTTTTATGGTGAAAATGTAATTGACTCGGTTGTTTCAATTGTGAAATACCATGAAAAGTTTGTGAAGTCAATTAGTATATATTTATTCTTATAGTTAATTTATGTTGTTATATTGCATATATTGTGTATTTATGTATATTATTGTGTTTTAATATGCAAATTATGTTGGTGTTGCCGGTGCTGGTGATTCTCAACCATCATTTAATTTGCTGACTCCTACCCTAGATAGTCAAATAGATAAAAAAGATATTGAGGTGGCTGGTGCTGTTGTTAAAGTTGAGGGGTATACTTCTGCTGTATATGATATTAGTGTTGTTGATGTTGAGTTCCTCGCTGCTTCTAGTGCTTATAAAACATCCTTTAATGTGCTCAATCCTACCCTAGAGAGTCGAGCAGGTAAAAAGTATGTTGGTGATGAAGATATTGCACATGAAGATTTTGAGATCTTAGCGTTTTACCGTTGTTGCTGCTCTGAAAGGGGGACTTCATGGTTATAAGAGGAGGACCAAACCAAGTGCTCGTTTGAAATCTCATTTCATTGATAAGTTTAGTTCAGCAATAGAATCTACCGGTTATGAGTCAAGAAGAAAAAAAATTGAACATTTCATATCCTTTTGATGATTATCTTGATGGACATGTGGATTCTATGTTGGCTTTTAAGAATTGTATTGAAGAAGGTATTTTGAAACGTGTTACGTAAGTTCTTGTATCTTTATAAACTGTGGATATGTGTAGTTTTTAATATAGATATTTTTAAGATATTCCTAAGGTATACCCTAGGTATAACAGACATTTTAAAAATTGTGATAGCTTAGTTGAGATATATCAACATATAGTTGAGTTATACCGTAGGTATACCATCTATTTTATAACATGTATGAGTGTTGTTGTTAGTAGAGATATTCCTTAGGTATTCCTAAGCCATAAGCATGTTTGTACCAAACATTTTTTAACCTGTGTATACTTAATTGTTAGCAAAGATATTCTTAAGGTATACTGGTTGTATCTTAAAGATATAGCAGGTCTAATAATGTATGTATAGGTATAGTTGTTAGGAGAGATCTTCCCTAACTGTGCCTAAGGTATTCTAGTAGTATTCCATAATATATATATATATATATATATATATATATATTCTTATGTTTTTGTATTTTATTAATATTGTTTTAACTGTTTGTAGTGCAAATAAAGTATACAAAGCTGGAGATAATGAATTTAAATCTACATTGGACTTCAATGTTGTTTTTGTTGATGAGAAGAGCTAGTTCTACTGGCTGTATACTATGAATTGTTTTCTATATGACTCTGTAAGTTTTCTTTTCTTTTTTCTTTTTTTTATAAGCTACTCTTTTAATATTTATATGTGATTTTTTGTTAAAGTATTTAAGGTTTTATTGAAATTATATCAGAAGTATACAGAAGGTATGCTTTTGGTATACCCATTGTATACTAGAGAACTATTAGTTTTATCCAATTTCTAGCATGGTATTCCCAAGGTATACCATGTTAATGTTTGTTTTGCAAAGATTTTTGTATTTTTAGTGACATTTATTCTATTTTTTTAATTACAGCACCTTGATGTGACCTTCTACTACTTTGGGAAGAGAATAATGATTGGAAGGGAATGTACCATAAGGTTTACTACTACAGACTGCCTTTTCCACTCCCAAATTATTGCTTTGTATAAAATCTATGGGAAGGGTGGAAAAGATGCTTCTTTTGTGGCCAATGTTGACTCTTTTATTATTAAGTGTATCTTGGGTGTAGTAATTTAGGCTAACACAACATGGCCTCTAGTGGACGATGTTCTTTTTCCTGTTCATGTGCATAAGAAACAACATTGGATCCTTAGGAGGCTGAGCTTTAAAGATATGTGCATTTATATTTACAATTCTTTGTCTAAAATTCAATAAAGGGTTACTACAACTGATGCAATAAAGTCATATTATGAGTTGCTTCCGCTATTTTTTTTCTTGAGTGACACGTTAAATGAGAAGAGTGAAGATCATATGAAATCAGATGTTTATCCCAACAACACAGCAGAAACACCTTTCAATTTGGTTGAAGTTGGAAATCTTCCACAACAAGAATCTGTGTAAGTATTATACGTTGTTTGATTTTGTGCAAGTTTTTTGATTTGCTGGAAGCTTAATGTTTTTTTTTAATTTTTTTAGTGACTGGTGCATTTATCTACCTATTTATTAAACACGTAATCACTGGCAAGGACATTCCTCAATATGTTGATATTTATTCTTATAGAACCAGGTTGGCTTTTTCATTATGGAGATATGGTAGAGGTAAAATTTATGGCAGAAGCAAAAGTCCAGATGAGGATGACAATGATATGTCTTCTAAAAAGAGGAAGATAGGATGACATATTCTTTTTTTTTTTTTAATTATAGTAACGTGCATGATTAGTTTGTTTGTTTTTGTTTTATATTTTATATGTAGTAAGTACTCTTGTAATGTTAATACAAGTCCTTTTTTTTTTTGTCTATGAGGTGTATACTTTTTTTTTATAATTTTGTGTAGTTTGTAGAAATTTCATATGGTATACCCAATATATTCCTGTGGTATGTCTGAGATATTTGGAAAGAATCATATATGGTATAGCTAATGCAATCTTGAGGTATACTTTAAGTATACCAAACAATAATATTTGTATAGAAAGTAGTAGTCAATAGATGTAAATGCATTGGTGTATTAATAATATTGCCAAGGTATACCTTGTGAATGCCTAGTATATTTCGCAATGTATTGTAATGGCATGCCTAAGTTATAATAGACGTTAACTTAAGTGGTTTTGGAGCAAGTATTCAGAAGGTTTTCCTAAATTGGACTTTAAATTATGTATACCTTAGTAGTTTTGATCAGAAGTATGCCTAATGTATAAAAAAAGTATTCACAAGTTATAACCAACGTTAACATGGGTATACACTTTAGCTTTAAGTAGAGATACTAACAAGTTATTACGAAGGTATATGTTAGGTATTCCCAAGATATTCTCAAAGTATTCTAGACACATAGGCAAAGACATGCCTAATTTATACGTAGTGTATTCCCAAGGTAAACCGAATATTAAGTTGTGTATATTCAGATTTATAATTTCCAACAAATATTGTATTTGATTATAGATATTTATTATGATCACTACACATTGTTCAAACATTACATTATTAATATTGCTGGATTTCTACATGTTTTCCTATTGTGTCCGAGTTGACCTCATTTGTTGCATTTGTTATGTTTTATTGTCTCCTATAGTGCTTCTATCCTTCTTTTCTTTGGTCTTCCAGCCTTTACTCTTTCTTGATGTGGTTTTACTTGTATTTCTTCAACTTCACTTGGTATTTCCCAAATTGGTTGGCTGTAAGTGGATGTACAATTCCATCATATGTTGCGAGCATATTTTCTTTTGTGTAGAATGTGAGCAATAAGGATATGGATCCTGGTTGATATGGTTCAGTGCTGCTGATGCATAGGGACATGGTGGCTCATCAAGCTGGAATATTCTACAGGTATATGCTCTTTGTAGTAAGTTGATAGTGAACTTTTTTTCACCTTCATATACAATGAATAGGTCATTATGTGACGGTTTTTCCTACGTAATTAGAAACAATATTTTCCTATTAAATTTGATGTAAATATTAACTAAAGACATACATAATATATTTTAAAGGAATATCCAAGGTATACTAGTGACATGATGGATATTCAAAGAGGATATGTATGCAAGGTATATCATAGGTATTCCCAAGGTTTACCCAGTGTATGGTCGATGTGTATAGATGTTATGAGAATATTTCAGACTTTTATGCACTGAAAATGTATACGCAAGGTATGACAGTCATTTGCTGAATATTTAATAACATAAATAATTTTACTTGCATTTTCAGTGACTTGTGGTAGTTTTCTATCAGCATCTGTTTAGGTTTCGATGCTAACTTTGTAAAGGTTGCTCTTGCATTATTTTTATTCTTGTATGTCCAATTTTGAACTAAACCTCTAAGATACTCTAGTAATATTGTTATAGGTAGCTCTCTTGCTGCTTTATTGGCTACATTCATTGATTCTGCTATGTCGAATGTCATTATTGAGTATCTATTGTTGGTTGCAAAAGCTTTGGTCCATTTGTGGTAGCCAACTGCTATTAAATAGGGTCTAAGTCTCCTATTAATCTTGTCTAGCTCTTTCATGTACCTTTCAAACTTCTCTGATGTGTATGCATTTGCTGCTTTAAAGAATGGTTCTCTTATGTTCTATGAGTTTCTTTTGAAGTTTGTCTTGAGGTTGTTCAGAAGGTGGTTGGCACATATACCATAAGCAGCTTCAGGGTATACTTTTGTAATTGCTTTTTGAATGCTCTCATGCTTATTTGATATTATGCATTGTCCTTGAGGACAACCAAAAGCCTCTCTAACTCTTGCAAAGAACCATTCTCATGCTGCAGCATTTTCAGAGTCCATAACTAAGAATGCTAAGGGAAATATTTTTTCCAACTGCGTCTTGTGTCGATGCTGTCAGCATAGTTTCACAATATCTTACTTTTAAGAATGCTCCATCAATAACCATGACTGGTTTGCAGTGTCTCCAACCTTTTATTGAAGCATCTAGTACCATAAATGTGCAGAGGAATGAGTTGCCATCCTCCGTTTTGAGTTCCAAAAATGTTCCCAGATTTTTTTCTTTCAACATGTACAGGAATTTTGGGATTATAGCATATGACTCATCTGGTTTTCCCCTTACTAATTCTTGTGCCTTTTCCTTTGATCTCCAAGCTTTCATGGAAGTTACCTTTATGACATGCTCCTCATTCATATCTTTGATGATGTCATGAGGTTTATGAGATCTTTTTCAATTGTTCTATTTTGATTTTATAAATTCAATAACTATAGATGAGGTTGTTTGTCGTTGATCTCCTAATCTGAGTTTGAGGTCAAGTGAGCATGTGTGGTTGTTGTTGAATTTTCTAACTTTGACCATTTTTTTATTTCTTGTAATGGTAGTAATTTGTTTTGAAAATATTAGTATATATAGATAGATATATTCATGGCATTACCAAGGAATTCCAAGGGTATACTAGACATTATAAGCTATCTATTTTAGTTGTCAACAGAAGGTACCTTGAAGATATACCAAAGGTATTACTAAAGTATGCCAAACTTGTAACCTATGCATTGATATATAGCTAGATATTTCAAGGTATGCACGTGGTATACCGGCGGTATACTCAAGGTGTATTTAGTGTGTATAACTGAGTAGTTAACAGCAGTAGGTACCCTTGAGGTATACTCAAGGTATTTGTAAAGTATGCCGGACTTTGTAATTGTGCATTGGTATGTAGGTATTGGCATAGATATTCCCAATGTATGCCTGTGGTATACTAAAAATATACCGGATATTATAACCTGTATAGCTTAGTTGCTAGTCGAGGGTATTCCCAATATATACACGGAGTATTGCCAACATATACTAGACATTATAACATGTTTATAGCTAACTAATTGACATCATATGTATTCCCAAGATATCCTATTTTTTATTCCCAATGTATATCAGACATTTAGCAGAAATGTACAAGAGCAGAGATATGCCAAAGGTATACAATAGTTATACAACACACTTTATGGAAATACAAAAATTTACCTAATGTAGAAGCTCTTATGTACTAGCTACATTTGTCATCTATGCATTTTGCAATGAATGTCTTGTTGCATGATTTTGTGATCTTGAACTAGAAGTATTTGTCTATTACATAGACTCAATACCCTTTTGAATGTGTTATTGTCTATGTATGATTGTTTTTCTTCAATTTCAATCATTGTGGTGTCACATATGAGCGTTGGTCCTTTGTTTTGAGCTTCTTTGTCTACATTCAGTATATCTTTTGATATTTCATTTGCGTATTGTAAGAAATATGTGTCTTGATTGTTTTGTTCTTCAGTATTTGCAGAGTAATTTTCTGATGCTGTAATTGAGTATCTACTTATTGATTCAATTTTACGATTTTCTTCATTTTGCCAATATGTCAGCCTAAAGCAGCTTTGCTAAATATCCTTTTGTTGCATAGATATGCAGAGTGGCATAATTGTCATATTTGTCTGTCTTTTTTTTTTCATTTCGATATAGAAACAGAGACTTGTGTTATCCTCAATTTTCAGAGGTGGATAGTCCTCCTTTAGCTTGTAATGGACATCAATATTATCAATCTCTCTGTTTATTTTGAGGTTGTCGTATAAAACATCCAGTAGATTGTCAAATGATGAATTATTTTGTACTAGTATATCATTTACTTTGTAGTCAATGTAGTTCATCTTTTCATCCCACATTCCACTATGATGTATGACTAAAGCAATGTTTTCCATTTTTCCTGTAAATTGAGAATGAAATAGTTATTATAAAGCAAAAGTTTTTATGTGATATTTATTCTATTAAAGTGAATGAAGTCTAGACAATATGAAGCTAAGTATTTGTCACCAAGTATTTCCAAGGTATTCTAGAGATATACGAGACAATATAACCTTTTTATGTGTAGTTGTTAGCAGATATATTAGGAAGGTAGATCCAAAGTATTCTAGAGGTATACTGGACTTTTACAAGCTGTGTAGTTTAGTTGCTATCAAAGGTATGCCGAAGATATACCCAATGTATACCGGTGTTTATAACCTTTGATCTCTCAAAGTATTTTGGCCCAAGATATCCCCAATATACCCAAAGTTTGCCCAATGTATACTGGACATTATCCTTTTTTTACATAATTATTTTAGGCCTAAGGGTATAGCCAAGATATACTCAAGGTATGCTAATGGTATACCCAACTTTATAGTCTTTGTCCTCAAGTATTTTTGGCACAAAGGTATTCCCATATATACCAAAGTTATGCTCAAGGTATATACAGATAAAAGAGGACATTGAGTTGTTTTACCTAGGTAGTTGTTAATTTGAATGTATCCCAAAGTTTTGCCAATTTATACTTGATGTATGACCAAGTTATACCAGTGATTTTAGCAATTTACACATGAGTATTTATTGCCGAAGCTCCAATGAAGACTTTTTGAGTTCTTTTCGACACTGATTAAATGTATAATAAATCAAACATACATGCTTTATAAATTGCAAAAGAATGTTGTTGTGAAGACGACGATTGCAGACTATGATTTGAAGATTAGGTCGAAAAAGATGAATGAAGAAGATGACTATGTAGATCCGATTGAAGACGATGATTTCAAAAGTAAAACGTAGAAGAGAATCGAAAGTTAATGAGAGATTTAAATGGAGAGACTATTGATTTGTTAGAAATTTGAATAAGAGATTTTCGCGCGAGATTTTAGGAGCATCTGTGTAATTGTAGTAATTTTTTTTTTTGGTAAAAGTAAAAAAAACATTGATGGTAAACAAAATTATAAATATTGGCCATTTTTTCGGTATTTATGAAAAATTGTCCAAAATCAATAGCCTAATCCTAGTTCTAGTAAAATGGATCGGGCTTTTTCAAAACCCAAAAACCTAGGCATTCTAAAATTGGAAGTTTATAGACCTGAATGCCACGTGATTATAATACTATTTGTTCATATACTTTTTATCATATATTTTGAATGTAAAAAATATTTTTTATAAAATATTATTAATTTTTTTTAATAAAAGCGGATGCTTTAAAAAAAAGTGCATAAGAAAATATTAATAATATTTATAGTATAAATAAATTCTCATAATAAAATAAATAAATAAATAAAAAGGAAATCATCTGGTGAATAATTTGACTTATTTTGTACGAAAATGAGGAACAAGAAGTGTGGAGTTCGCAACTCAGTTGCAGCCCCATATAAACAATAGAAGAAAAAGGCTCGAGAGTTTTTTGAGTCACTTAGATCCATCGAACTCCTGAACAAGTTGCTCAATCTTACGAAACTGATAAGGCCATCTTGTATTGTAGAGAAACTGACGAAGATCACATCTATTATCATCTGGTGAATAATCCTGCATGAAGTGGGAAGTAAACATAAATTTCTTCATCAACATACAAGGTTCTGTATTAGAATTGTTTTCTGATATTAATGTAATACCACAGCATGATAGAAAGGTGTTAAGACAGTCATTTTGTGTCTATTAATGGAATAGTTTTTGAAGAATTGTTTCACTCTGCCAGCAACCTCTGATGGATCGAATTTTGAAGCCCATTTGTGGCAGAGATTCTGTGACAATACATCAGTATCAGCGATATTCAGCACACCAAAACTCGGCCATTATCAAACTGTCGTACCTTAAACATTGACACAGGTCCACAGCGGAAACTTTTTCGCCACTTTGCATAGACTGAGAGTTCCTCGTTTGTCATTTGGATTCCCATTTCATCAGCCTGTTTAGTGCAGCTTGTTATTGTTATTCTTGCAGTATCAATTTGATGACAGAGACTTAAAAGAGTTAAGAAGATAGCATATACTGAGGCTGTTTTGATTTCTGCCAAGGATGAGTATCCAAGATTTGTAGCAGCCCATTGAAGAAATGCGTGAAGATCCTGCTTATTAATGCTCCCAATCGGATTTATATCTGCTGAGCTACAACCATACTGCAAAAGAGACAAGAAAGAAAAACTCTATTGGTTTCATCATGAAGAAATCTCTTAATCGTTGTAATTTCACTTGACTAGTGATTGTGAGAGCAACATGAGGTTAATTCGCCATCCGGGTATGGTTACTATTTCTTATATTTGATTTTCAGTTTTTCTACTCGAAATTAACTAGTTGTACCTTTGTTAACTGACCACTTAGTTCTTCATCTGCATTGGAGCTACTCAAAACAAGATAAAACCCAGGCTTGTTATGAATCCAAGACAAGAGAGAAGCTAAAGTTAAAGCTGTCACCATTCTGATTCGAGATTGAATGTTCAGCAAACCTCGGTTCTCAACATCAGAACCCCCATCTGCCTGCAAAAAGAAACTCAAGCCACGAAATTGGAGGGATTAACAGATTATAAGGAAAACTCATTCTCTCAAGAGGGGTGTGGGATTAATGACAAAGCGGCAATATATTTTACAATATCCATGACGGATAAGTTGAGTTTTATTCCTTCACCTTATTGCGTGGCTGCTTGCCAGTAAGTTTTTTTATGACTGATAATAGTGCAGAAACAACAGTGTCTATAGAAACATCAAGATGCCATGAACCAATCTCATCTGCTAGAATCTTTGCTCGATTTCTTGTTGATTCAGAACTGCAAATTGCATGCACGATAAGTCGGTCAAGGCAAGAAAAATCTGTAAAGAACAGTGAAAAATTCCATGAATTAAGCAATTGTTGTGTGTAAATTTGTCAACCTGTTTTCAGACCCCATAAATATAGTGCAAAATATGCGGTTTGCAAATTCTTTGCTGTCTACTGGAAATTGTCCATCGGTGTAACATCCAATTCGTATTGCATCAGCTTTGACTTGCTCATTTCCATTTGCAATCTCTGCAAGCTATCAGACAATGCATGATAATCATAATATCGGTAAATTTTCTTGTCTAGACTCGGTTCATATATCTATTCATAGTCTGTCAGATCAAGCCAATGCATAAATCACTGTCTTGGTCCATAAGCGAAGATGTAGCTCAGGTTTAGCTAAAGAATTTTTTTGATGGGAAAAAAGACATTCTTTTTTCCAAATCATTACAATACATAACTTAATAGAGCTGACCTTTCACAACAAGCTGGCACATGCAGCCAACAATGGCAGCCACAGAGGAACTATCTGCGCTACCAGAAAGGGGAAGCAAAAATCCATAAGCTTCACTTCTTCTCAAGTAGTCCCACAGCCAGCAAGCAGGCCCCAAGGCTATTTCCTCCTCGGAAGAGTAAGGAGTAATCTATGGATCATAATCATGGAAATTTAGCAACAACAAGCAGAACAAATTAGCTTGATCCATCTTGGATCAGGTCTAGACAGCAAATTTCTCAAAATCTTATTAGTTTCAAGGTGAATGATAACAAAATTTAGAAAATTCAAATTCAAATAAACTCCAGACCTAAATTTGTTGAGATGTTGTTGCAAACCTTTATAGGGCTTGAAATAGGTTCTTTCAGGCTAAAAGGTTGACAGAGATTGTAAGGAGCTGGGACTGATGGTATTATGGTTTTGCCATGTGGCTCTTCTCGAAATGAACTTGAAGCTCCTCTTTTAGCAGCAACCTGACATTGAGGAAGAGAGAGATCAGTGGGATATATAACAATGCTACATTCTGAAACGCTAAAGAAAATTCAATCACTGCCCCCATAATGTAAATTTGTAGAGATCTAATGTGAAAAGTCTAGTCATATAGTGTACCGCATCCAGATCCACTTGAGCAACCGCAACCTCAATATCTTTCAAAGAAAACTGTGAGCCCACGGCTACCACTTCTCCATTTACTAGAATGCAAGAGCACCCATCTGCAACATAATAAATTATTATCACTAAACCTCAAAATTCTATGAAAACGTGCTAAATTTAACAGATTTCTTGTGCAAGAAAATTACTGTTTTTAATAATAAAATTAGCAAGCAAGAGCTTGATCTACTGAGCACAAGCAGCATGAATCTAATATTCCATGGAAGCTATCAGTCAGCAAGCAAGAGCTCGAGTTCATTGCTTTGCGGGCTAATTACTCTACCAATAAATCAATGCACACACAAGTAAAATCCAAATATAAGAGCTCTACCATAATAAAGGCGACCACCATCACATCCTCTTTGATTGCTGTACATGTAAACTCCTCCTAGCCTACGAGTAAAACCAATCAAAGCTCGAAAGCGAAAATCAGTGGCCTTTCTCAGTTGATGGCAACTTCCACTTGCATTTAAGAAGACTTCAACCCCATTGAGTGCAAGATCATCATGAGGAGGAAAAGTGCTGAAAAGCTCTTTACAAACTTCAGCAGCAACAGCTCTAATCACAAATAGAAGATATAGAATATGAACACATGATTTAAGACCCATATATATAAAAACAAACAGCCATTCCTTACGTGTCAAGAAATTGAATGTATCCATAACCAAAAGGAGCAGATTTCTGCGATATAGCCTCTGATATTTCATTTGGAAGCTGAAAATCTACCAACTTTTCTTTCTGCTGCCATGGTTTAAACCATCTAGACTCCATGTAATTGTCGCCATTTGCAAGCCTCATCTTTGGCCTTATCATTATAATTTTTCTGTTCATGCATAAAACTTGGCAATTGTAAAGCCCTGATCCTTTGATAATTGGCATTCCAATGCTGCATAATATCCCATCTGTCCATTCACCCACTAGAATTTCCTTCAAGCACTCCCATCTGTCACATTGCTTAATTAATGACCATTAACTTCTTAAAAGTTTTTCCCTACCGAAGCAATGGTAAAATACTATTCATATTCAATATTCCATTTTAAATATTTACCTGGATCGGATTGAATACCCAATCTAGACAAGAAAATCCTTATTAATATTATCATGGACTGAATTTAGGCAAGAAATTTGCTGAAAAAGAAAAGAGTAATGAGGAAAGAAACTGACGAATGAGTGACGGTATCAAGTTCAAGAAAATGATCTTCACAGCCATAGCCAGTGATTTCAAGCTCAGGACCAAGTCTAATCACTGCACCAGCTTCTTTAGCCTTAAGAATGGACTCCTTTATGTGTTTTAAATTCAAGTCAAAATCCATAGCCCACTGGTTCAAATTGCATGTTGCTACTTTCAGCAGCCTCATCTCTAATTAAACCTTCAAAATGAACAATATAAACAACGAATCATGATTCATAAAAAAAAAAAAAAAAATCAAAGATTCCTGATTATATTCTGTAAACTGAGCTTACCCTTAATTGACCAATTAAGCTTAGGAAGAAGATGGAAAGCTGTGGTTGGCCTTGATTGATTGTGTTTGATAGAATTGTGCTGCTGTCACTATGGCTGGTGGTCAGGGAATCACATGTTATTGAAAGTTGAATGCGTTTGCTAGACAATGATAACCAGGCAATCATTCATCACGTGATCATTAAAAAAGGAATACAAAACTCCCTCAAATTTCTTTCAATGTAATTAAATTAGGAAAAAAAAATATTCATAACTACCACTAAATTTAAAAATAACCAATCAACATCTCTTTCCTAGTAGTTCGTCTCTTAGCCAAATTTATGTGTAGAGATTCATCATATATATATATATATATATATATATATATATATATTTGTTAATTTTCAATTTGAATGGATGTTTCTTTTTCTTTTATTTTTCTTTTTCAAACGTTCAATTAAAATTTATTTAAAGTAACAAGCTCGCTTATTTATACCACTAATGTCTAATGCAATATCAATAATGTTGGTTGTTCTTTCTTATATTTCCATTAATATGAAAACTACTTATCAAAGCATGGGATGCTTTCTACTGTCCTATATGCCTAATAGTTTACGAGCCTTGAGATCTGTGCTATACATGAAAATATGGGAAGCTTGAAAGAAATGCGGAAGATGCCTTATAATATTTGTAGAATTATTGTTGACTTAGTAATTACAGTATATTTTGAATATTGTTGAATGAGTTGTGATTCAATTGATAATACAAACTGAGTTTATTGGAAAAATTTTATGGGTTTGATCCCTTCAAACACATTTTAAGGGAGGAGTGAAAATTTGTAGTTTATATAAAAATAAAATTTTAAAAAAAAGTTTCTATGTGAAAAATAAGAGTTTGTAGGCTGTATACATATAAAATAAAAATTTATGGACCAAAGTGAAAAATAATCTCAAAGTACAAGGATCAAATAGTATTAATGTATTCCTTATTTGGGCTTCTAGGTCATAGTTTTGGACATGGCTCAGATACTGATTTTGGGCGTAACTTTCTCAAAAGAAAATTGTTATATAACATACTCCGATACATGTACATTATAAATTAAGGTTCATTACACATATAAAAAATAGTGACAATTTTATAAATAAATTAAATATATACAATTATCAATCACACGATAACATTTTTATAAATATTCATCATCTCTGTTGTTAAATAAAGATTCATTAGTTCATTGAAAAATATTTATTAGTTCGTTAAAATAGGTTTATTAGTTCACTAAAAAAAATTCATTACTTTATCGAGAAGATTCATTACAAATAAATTGAAAATATTCATTACGAATAAACTAAAAATTTATTACGTTATTAAAAATTTTTTATTACGAATAAAGTAAAGTTTCATTAGTTTATTATAAAGGTTCGTTGCCAATAAATTAAAAAAATTCATTATCAATTAACTAAAGATTCATTAATTTATTAAAAGATATTCATTAAAAATAGTTTATCGCGAATAAAGTAAATATTCATTAGTTTAATAAAAATATTCATTAGGAATAAATTGAAATTGTTTTAGTTTATTAAAAATTGTTCATTAGTTTATTAAAAAAAGTTCATTAGTTTATTAGAGTTTAGTTCATTTATTATATTAATACAAATTCATTTTATTTTCTCTATGTATTTAATTTAATTGATATTTTTTTATATTTTTATTTGTATGTATGAATTTATTGAATTTTTAAAAAAAATACTTAAAACGTAATAAAAATAGAGATAAAAAGTACCGAAAAAATAATAAATCAAGACAAATAATATCTGAAAATGTAAAAAAACTATAAAATAACAATTAATTTTATTTTAAAATAAAATTAATATTTATTAATAAATTAATTATGTAAGTTTATATCATTTATAAAATTATTTTTCACGCATATTTGATTCATGTTACGACGTGAATCCGCGGAGAATATAATTTGCGCTTGAAAGAAGGGGAAAACTCATATCGGCTAAGCCCTTCAAGGCGTCAAAGGCCCAGCAAGCAAATATTAGATCGAGCTCTGCAGACACGTCGCCGGTGAAGCTGCTTTCCTTGCTCCCATCCACAGAGCCAAACAGCTCTCTACCTTGCCATTCCAGTTGAGCTCTTTGCAGCTGTTCCGCTCTTTCTATCGCCGCCAGAGAGACATTGACTGTACTCTTTTCTTATTTGTTTAGGGTTTTTGGCCATGACGGAAGTAGCCAGCTCAGTCGTGCATGAGTTGCTGGGCCGCCGGCTCCAGGACGTGGATCAGCCAATCATCGATTACATCATCAACGTCCTCGCCGATGAGGACTTTGATTTCGGCGAGGAAGGTGAGGGTGCATTTGAAGCTATCGGTGAACTCCTCGTCGGCGCTGGCTGCGTCTCTGACTTCGCCGAATGTCAGCTGGTAAATAGCTTTTGAGTCAGTCATTTCTTTCTGCATTTCTTTCGTTTTGCTATTCGATTTCTGCTATATGATTGATTCAACATTTTTTTCTGTATAATCGAGTTCTCTTGTGGATAGCATCTAGATGAGAGAAATGAAAGAGTGAGATGAGAGAATCGTGCAATTCTTGTCTGGCTGAGCTAAATATACGGAGGAGTTGAGGACTTGCCCCTCTCTTTGTATAGTAGCTGACAAAATTTGAAGAAATTAAAATATTCGGATTTGGAATTAAAAATGCTGATTGTAATTGAAATTCAGTACTTAATTTTTCATTTTGTTATAGTTATACATCAACTTTTATTAAGCTAGATAGTTGCAGAGGCCTTTGGTTTATGTAAAAGTGGATACACCAATGTGAAATTCATGCTGGTGACTGTCAATGTATACTCAAAATTCCTCTTTCTTATCCTTTGTTGAATGTGTTAGGTTTGTAGCAAGCTATCAGAAAGATTTGGAAAGCATGGGTTAGTTAAAGCAAAACCAACAGTGCGGAGCCTTGCCACACCCTTAAGAATGAATGATGGAATGGACGAGGAGGTTCCAAAAAAGAAGCCTGAGGTAATGGATGGGCCTGTACTGTCTGAGCGGGACCGTGCTAAGATTGAAAGAAGAAAGAGGAAGGAGGAGCGCCAAAGAGAGGTTAAAATTTTTTACCTTACCCTATAATAAAGCCACTCTAGTAGTGAATGAAACAGTGATGCATGACTCTTTGTCGTCATGTATTTTAATATGTTTTAGTTTTGGCTGTTGATTCTTACTTGTAATCTTAGATCCGACAAAATTTTGGTATTTTTGTATGTCATTCTTTTGCATTTGCAATTTGGATCATAATATTATATCATGTTGGTGATGCATTAAGCCAGACCAGTATTAATGAGCGATATATGATCCTTCGTGTTAGCCTTATTTTACACATGATATCTCATTATGATTTTTTATATTTAACAGGCACAATATCAAATGCATCTAGCAGAAATGGAGGCAGTTAGAGCTGGAATGCCTGTCGTATGTGTGAATCATGACAGTGGCAATGGACCTGCTGTCAAGGATATACATATGGAGAACTTCAATATCTCTGTGGGTGGTCGTGATCTCATTGTAGATGGAACAGTCACACTTTCTTTTGGAAGGCATTATGGTTAGCTTTTTTGTCAGTTTCAACATAAGATGTGTTTCCATGCAAAAAATAGAAAAAGAAGAAGATGAGAAAGAAATCAAGTTCTTGAAGTTTGCCTTAGTTGTTATCTTGTTGATAACATCTATTCTCTGTCACTTTTTCTTGCAGGTCTAGTTGGAAGAAATGGTACCGGGAAAACCACTTTCCTTAGGCACATGGCTATGCATGCTATTGATGGTATTCCTCAAAACTGCCATATCTTACATGTTGAGCAAGAAGTGGTTGGTGATGATACCTCAGCCTTGCAATGTGTTTTGAACTCTGACGTTGAAAGAACCCAGCTTTTGGCAGAGGAAGCTCGTATACTTGCTCAGCAAGTGAGTTTGTATCTTTTAATTTGTAGTTACTTATGGTCAACATCTTTATTACACTTGGTGTGGTCAGTCCTTATGGTGTTGCTGACATATGGATTGTTTTCCTGAAGAGAGATTTGGAATTTGAAGAAGAAAATAAAGGGAATCAGAATGGGTCAATTGACAAAGATGCAATCTCACAAAGGCTTGAGGAAATATACAAAAGGCTTGAGGTTATTGATGCAGATTCTGCAGAAGCACGTGCTGCGTCCATTCTTGCGGTCAGTTCTTTACTCTTTCTTTCTAGCAATAATGGTACCTACTTGCCTAGACCTTGAACTACATTGGAAAGTTTGGCTACACGAGAATAGCGAAAATAGTGAACAAGGTCTAAGAAAGGCTTTGGATCATTGATGATCTAAAATAGGAGAAAATGGGGGTTGTTTTCGAACTTTGGAAGCAAAAGGTGACCTTATGGCTTACTTGACAAAAATAGCTGCAAGAGTACTAAAATTCTGTATTTGAACTGATTTTTCAATCAGTTGTGTTCATAATCATATATATATATATCGAAACCAATTGAAATAGTTTTCTCCTCAAACCTTGTTCTAAGTATCCCATGAATATTTTGCAGGGCCTCAGTTTTTCTCCAGAAATGCAGAAGAAGGCAACTAAAACTTTTTCTGGAGGATGGCGTATGAGAATAGCTCTTGCTCGTGCCCTCTTTATAGAGCCTGATTTACTGCTGCTTGATGAGCCTACGGTGTGAAATAGCATATGTATTGTTCAAGATATAAATTTTATTTAGTATGTCTGGGTTCATAATTTTGTAATCTGTTCTGCAGAACCATCTTGATCTTCATGCTGTCCTATGGCTTGAATCATACCTGGTGA
The DNA here is from genome assembly GCA_949630135.1 of Balakata baccata. Classification (NCBI taxonomy): domain Eukaryota; kingdom Viridiplantae; phylum Streptophyta; class Magnoliopsida; order Malpighiales; family Euphorbiaceae; genus Balakata; species Balakata baccata. Next base: position 34,408 of record CATIWF010171763.1, read on the forward strand.
AATGGCCAAAAACATTTATTGTTGTTTCTCATGCTAGAGAATTTTTGAACACGGTAACTTTTGCACAGCCTTAATATTATAAAGTCTAGGTTATCAGGTCATTTTTTGCCTTCTTTTTCTTTAGCATAGATTTTGTTTCTCAGGTAGTCACAGATATTCTCCATTTACATGGGCAAAAATTGACTGCTTACAAGGGTGATTATGACACATTTGAGAAGATTCGAGAGGAGCAAATGAAAAACCAACAGAAAGCATTTGAAGCAAATGAGCGAGCAAGAGCACATATGCAGGTCTTGTTTCTCATCCAAAAATGATGCTGCAATGTTTCATTTGTTGTTTTACTTGAGTCACTTTCTGTTTCTTTGTTTTGCATGCCTTTTTATGTTTTGGTGACAGTAATTGAGTACAGAGCTCACTAAGTTGACTTTGTTTTAAATGTTTCTTTATGAAGCTTAGCACAATATCTTCTCCTTTTTCCATTTTAATAATATTAGACACCTGTAGGGGGCATTCAATCTGTTGTTCCATTCAATGATTTTTTTTTTCTTATTGGACCCAGTCGTCAGTTCAAATATCTTTTCCTAAAAATACAGTTTTATGTATGTCACAGTCACCAACTCAGGAGGTCATATCAGGCAACATGCTGATTTTCTGCTGTTTGAGGATCACCTACTTAACCTTCATTTCTCTTGGTTTCCACTTATTTATCTTTAATGCCTCAGTCTTAGCTTTTGACTTTGCTATGCATAATCACGGGGAAAGATCCTTGGCACGCAAGTGGTTATTGTATCGAGATTTCTGAGTCATAATTCTTGTGTGTGACATGCAAATGTTTTTTCTTATGCAGACCTTCATTGATAAATTTCGTTATAATGCAAAGAGGGCTTCTCTTGTCCAGTCGAGAATCAAGGTGATTATTATCTGTTATCATTGAAAATCATAAATTGGAAATGTTAACCCTAATTGCTCTGTTTACTTGATACTCTCCACTCATTCTTTGCCTGAACTTTTTCAGGCACTGGAGCGAATGGGTCATGTGGATGAAATTGTTAATGACCCAGAGTATGTATTACTCTCTTCTATGACTTCAACTGACTCAGCTGGAATTTCGATTTCACATGAATTATTTTCCTAATTTTCCTCGTACTTCAACTTACTTTGAATACTTTCACTGTTTTTTATCTTTTTTGTTGCACAGCTACAAATTTGAGTTTCCTACTCCAGATGACAGACCAGGCCCCCCTATAATAAGTTTCAGGTTTGATTTGTAGCTAACCTAGCAGAATTTGAAATTAGCTGCAGTGCCTCACTTGCCATTTTTTTTTCATTATTTTTTATCATCAATACAAGTTGAAATTCTACATTCCATGTATAATATTTGGAGTAATGACATTTAGTGAATTATTCCAGTTGATTCAAAATTAGAAACAATTATTTTCTTCCTCCTTGTTAGTACTGTGTTTCACTAGCTTCAAAAAGCTCACTAAATGTTATTGAATGTGAGTGCAGTGATGCTTCATTTGGTTATCCTGGGGGGCCCATGTTATTTAAGAACTTGAATTTTGGGATAGATCTAGACAGTCGCATTGCAAGTAAGCATTCTCGTTAATATGAAGCTTTCTGTTTTTCAGCCTGTAAATTATTTGTATATGTATTTACAGTTTACATCTATTTGTATTGATGTGCATAATATATACAAACGAGACATAGCGTAGTTGGGCCATCCTGGACTTGAACCAGAGACCTCGCCCGTGAAGTAAATCATCGCACCTACGGTCCAACCAATTGGGATATTTTCCTTCAACTCTAAAAAATTGTGTTTTTTATTTGACATGAATAGTTGAGGTGAATTCTCCTAAGAGAAAAATGGATTATGGGAGTGTGTGACTTGAACTATTGATTTGGCCGTGCAGATATATGCCTTTATC